>CM041544.1:18539000-18794000 GCA_023238725.1 Scortum barcoo | reverse complement strand
AACACTAGATTTGTAGTTAAATACTTAATTAAAAATGTTTGGACAACGTATGAAGCTTTTTTTGTATGAACATCCAATTATTTTCCGTTCCTTCCAGTTGACTCACTCAGTATTGTTTTGTGTGCTTACCCATGTCCATTAAAGCCAACATTAAACAAATCAAAATGACTAATGACTGATGTAATCGAAATCAAAGTATTGAACCCCCCCGCCTCCTCAAACAGACTCACTTACACGCTCAGGGAAAACAGGAGAACCGCAAACATGTACGCCAACACGCCATGAGAGGAAACGTACAAAGTTGCTCGTCAAAAGCGGCCTAATTCCTTTAAGTCAAGTAAGATGTTACCTGATTGGTTCTCCGGGGTGGTCCTCTGATTAACCTGACCAGCCAGAAACCCGACGACTTTGATCTGTGATTGGTGAGGTCACTCAATGAGGTCAGCCAGCGTCTGCCGTGAAACTGAGACGGCCGGTGATGAAGAATCTGAAGAGCGTTGTTCCAAAATGAGATGTGACACCTAATTTCACCAAAAAAAGAAAAAAAAAAGGACATAATTACTTGCATGCGTGACAGTGGAACTCATTGATTTAGATTGAATTCATCAACCAGCTGCAGCCCATGACATAAAAAATCATCCAGATTTTACAATGAGAGGTTTGAACTATCAAGAAAAGCTATTAAATTGGTTATAACGTTGGGCGATATAGCTGAAATCAGTATTATCATACAAATATTTCATGCATAATAAACATTCAGTGCATCATGATATGCCAAGTATGCGCAAACTCACATCTATAGTGATGAAACTGAAGTTCAGTGGAGTGACCTATGTTCTGTTGTTAAGGAATCCTTTTTCACTTTCTTTCTTTCTTGTCACAATCAGCTTGAAATCATTTGTTTAGACAACAGACTTTTTATATATATATATATTATATTGTATTATCATATATGCAATAATAATCATGTAGTTGTGTCACCATTCCACCAAAAGTCAATTAATGAAAATAAAAGCTGAAATAATTAGGTTGTTAACTGATGAGACAACTGACAAAAAAGTAATTGCGACTGTTTGATAATTGATTTATCACAGTTGGTTTTGGTTTCTTCATTGTGTGGATTTGCTGTTTTATATAATTACTGTTACGACTAATTAATATTTTTGGGTTTTGGATGGTTAGTTAGACAAAACAAGACTGTGGAACTCGTGAAATTGTGATTTTTTTTTTCCTGACATTTTTTAAGCAAATTTAAGTGATTAGGATTCATTAGATAATCAACAGACTAATTCAAATTATTGTGCGTTGCAGCTCTAATTAATGTTATCTTTTGTTGTATATCTGCCTTGAAATAGTGTCATCTACTTCCCTGTCCTGCACATTTTTCTCCCTACTTGCCTTTTTTCCTTCCACATTGTCTCTCTTTCTTTGTCCCCGCTCTAACATCTCTCTTTATCTCCCCCGTCGCTTCAGAGGAAGATGAACTCTGAACAGCTGTGGTGCTCCCTGCCTGTCGTGAGTTATGGCGAGCTGCTGTCCTCTTGGCTTTTATTGATAATATTACACCGGCTGATGTAAATATGACTCTGGCAGCTACGACCCTGCCTGCCCCCCCCTCTGTCAGCCCAAAAAGACGAGACTTTCCTCTCTCGTTCTCTGTCTCAATGTGTGTGTGTAGGTGAATGAATTTAATGTGTACCTGTGAGAGCGAAGTGAGGAGGTCAGGGAAAGATTCACTGTGTATCTGTGTGTCTGCTCTTCACTTCCTGACCCCAGGACACTCCCTCCCCAAGGTAGAAGCACAACGTCGGGCTGCATGCAGTTTGCAGGAAACAGTGAGCCGAGATCCAACATGATGAACGGCTCCGAGCTTTAAGTTGGCTAAAAGAAGATCCTGCCCTTGTGTGTGTGTGTGTGTGTGTGTGTGTGTGTGTGTGTGTGTGTGTGTATTTTTTGTCTGTCGGTGCTGGGCTGTGACTTCCCGCAGTGCTGTAAATAATATGTCTTTTCACGGGTTGGTGTCTCCATGCTGTGCACATACAGAAACATGGCTGGATTTTACTGCCACATCTGATTTTATGGGTGTCATTTCTCTTCACATTCCACCTTTTTTTTTCTTTTCTGTATTACAGACATTCAAGCAATACGTTGTCATTGCAGCATAGAAACAATGAAAGGAAGTAGAAACAAAGAAAAAGTGATGATCAGAAGTAGTAGCAGGAAAGAGTTCAGTGTGGGCAGAAACACACACACACACACACACTTTCGCCACCAGCTGCATTGTGAGCGCTGATTTGTTTTTTGGTGCCCTGACCTGAAGGTGTAAATTCTACATTAATGCCTCGTCTATTATTAACCTGACTGAACTCTGATGCTCTGAAGATGCACACACACACACACACACACACACACACACACATCTGCGTCCAAGCGGGCATACATTCACATACATATTCAGAAAAGCCCTGCAGCTGCTGTCCACCCACCCACACACACACACACACACACACTGTACCACATTCACTGCATTCTGCCATTCCTCTAACACAGACAGGCAGGAAGCAAATGTGTCATTTATTAGGGCCTGTTTCCAATCTGCGCTGATGATGAATATCTCCGATCTCCCCCATGCTGCTCCTGAATATTCTGAGACAAAGGCCTCTTATGAAATTATACTGTCATTAGAATGACTGCTCTGGTTAGATAGCGGGGCCAGATTAGCCATCTGCTTGCCTCTTTCGCAGAGGAATGATATGATCAAAACTAATTACCACGTATTCCTACATGAGAACACACTGAAGGGTTTAGTTTCAAAATATGATCCACTGTATTCATTTTGAGAAGCTAAAAAATGTCCTTGTGTGGTGGAATTCTTTGACACATTACTGCCGAGTATAATCGGGCGCTGTGATGTTGATAAAAATGTGATTTGAGTTTTACAGTAATGAGTTTAAATATGCAATTGAGAAATATCTCGTTATGATGTACCAAATCAAATCTCAAAGATTCAAACATGCAAATCCAGATTGTTCTTCCTCGCTCCTGAAGTTGTTCATTTGGAGATGGATTTGCCGTTTTTACAAAAAATATTTACTCTGATAATATTTTCATTTTTGATTTTTCAGTGCCTCTCACAGTAACAGCCGCTCCACTTGTTTCCACATGTCACGCGGCGTAAAAGAATGGAGATCGTTGTGGGCAGCATGCTTGGAGTTGCCACTGTGGAATGGACACATGCAGCAATTTATCACTTGTCTCTCAGCACATGTGTGGGTGGCCCAGCGGCGGGTATTATTGCAATTTGGGAGCAATTGACAGTAATCCCCTCTTTCTGCTTGTATGAAAGCTCATCATCCCCCCTTCATGCCGGCAGGCGCATCTTCACTAGGGATGACCTCCGGCGCTGGTACGAAGAGCTTTGGGTCTGTCGTAGCTCATATTGTATATCATTATCAGCTCGTCTCCAACTTTTTCTCGGTGGTCTGGAGAGGCCTCTCAGAGTAAACCACTACACTCTCTCTCAGGGAAACTAAGCACAAATTAATCCCTGCAGATGCAGTGCTGGAATGTCTATGCAGGGCTATTTTACTTATTTTATAACATAACTCTCCATATTGACAGATACTGACTGTAAAAATGTTGGCAAGCACAGGCACACATATATTCTACATATGACACCCTAAAGTCAAGCCTCACAGTGATCACTAATTCATAATATTGTTTTTAATATACTAAACTTTGTGCAGTAAAGCAATGGTATGGTCTTGCATTCAGGCCATAAAATAAAAATAGAACTACAGAAGTATACTGCCATTTTATACAGCGGCATGTTTAATATGGACATACTGTGTTGGTATGTGGAGGTTAGGAGAGCTGCCCAACAAAACAGTCTCTCAGTTCAGGGGACAGTCTTTCTTTTGCTCCTCTCCTGTTTGAGTATTTACTAAAAGAGCATGATCTGTGTGCAGGTAAAGTAAAAAATTAGAGATCAAGCGTTTTGTGGATGTCCATTATCTGCATTATCTATCTATATCACTCATCCTTAGAGGGACACAGCAGGGATATAACCTATCACAGCTGTTGTCTGGGGTTTTGTAGACGTTTTCTACATAAATATCATTATGCTGATAAAAAGTTTGCTCCTGGCCAACACCATTTTTTTAAATGTCTTTGCTATTGAACTTCACATTAGCCGTATATTAATGTCGCTTCTAGGAGATGGGGTCGTGCTAGAGTCTCCTGCTGGCCTGAGATTAATTTGAGATCCTCCACGAGAAGGAGGAGAAAATTGTAAATGATAACTTAGAACCAACTGGATTCTAACAGGCTCTATTGCCTTTGTGATCTTAATTTTACTTAAGTGACAGGATCATATATGGATGGGAAAAAAAACAGGTAACATCGTACACATGCATACAATTGAACATAAATATAATGTAGTAATGTTACATTGAGGGTTTCCGAAAAGCACAAAATAATCACAGAGCTTTAGCAAGCAGTGGGTGAAGTATTTGAAGAAGCTGAAGATGGTTAAGAAGTTAACGAGGGTTTGATCCTGGGACCAACAGAATAAATCTGAGCATGGAAGAGATAAGTAAGTTTGTCTTACATTAATATCCTGATCCTCATATTCTTGTTGAACACCGGTTTGGACAATCAGTTTATAGATATGCCCTTAATCTAAAGACAGTTATGTATTATTTTATACTTTTGAAATTTTATGCTATTATATATACTGTATATGTCCAAATATCTTTTGCCGTAAATAGAAAGTGTTACGTTATGATCTATACTCCGGCTTGAAGTGAAAAGTTTATTTGATGAAACATTGGCATAAACAGCAATGCCGCTGCATATGGCAAAACTAAACCTTAGTAAAGTGCAATGATGCATGAGGCAGTTCCTCAGCCTCAGCCCCATCTCTTCTCTCAAATAGCTGTGGTTGCCATATGCTCAGATTGACTATAATTGTTAGTTTCCTGGACAAAGTGTTCGGAGGTTTGCAGGCGTTTAATATACCCTGCAGGCGGAATTAAAAAGCAATCATGAAATCCAATTCTTCCATATAAAAACAAATGAGCACTACGCCGTGCCACACTTCTATTTACAAAGCAAACACTTGCCTTCATCTTCACAGCATCTCATATTGTGCCCGATAGTGAGCAGCAATACAGCAACTAAGTTTGATGGATGGTTTGGTTTAATGGGATAGAAGTCATTTAGACGATGAAAGTAGTCACATTATTAATGGCGTTTCTTAGAGGCTTCAGAGTGGAAATGGAGTTTGCAGAGCTTAAATAACTAAAACACTGAGTTCATAAAAAACTGCTAAAAGATAAAAGTAAGAGCTAAAACCAGAGGCAGCAGGGTCAACACGCGCTGATCAGAGGGATAGTCTTTTCTTTTTGTGGTGGTCTGAGCTGTGATGACAGCATGAATCAGCCTGGAATCAAAATGACTTGTATTGTTTGGAAATGAGGATCAGCTGCCTGAGAGAATTTTTCTTTTTATTGGCATGTTTTGTTTTGTTTTTATTAGTAGCCATAATAGCAGCTTACGTTTTTACCTAATGTTGGTCTATCAGGATGGGTCCACCACTGACTGAACTATCTCAACAAGTCTTGGATGAATTATAATATCACTTTTGTGCAGACATTCATGGTGCCCAGAGGGTGAATCCTGCTAAATTAAGTGATTCTTGATACTTTTTTCCGAGCACAGTCATCAGCTAGACAATTTAGCTTTTTAGAGAAAAAAGCCTCCCTGTGTATTCAACAAATTGCAGAAAAATACTTGGAATATTCGTGGTGCCCAGAGGATGAATCCTAAAGACTTTGGTGATCCTTTTGACTTTTCCTCCTTGTGCCACAAACCAGTCAAAATTTTCACCTGTGCTGTGGAATACCTCATCATTCTATTAGACTGATAGTTGTCAAATTGTATACAGACATGCATGATCCCCAAATTATCATAACGCCTTTCCGTGAGTGCCTGAATTTTCCTCTTGTGTCAATATAGGGTTAACATTTGTGGTTTTCGGTGAAATATCTAAAAAAAAAAATTCAATTTGATGTTTCCCCCAGGATGAATTGTAAATAACCTTGTTGATCACCTGACTTTTCCTCCAGCACCACTGTCACGTCAAATGTTTTATTTGTCCAATACTTTGATTTATGACCAAGTATCCACAAAACAAGCCTCAGCTGTTAACCCACTTTTGTCTGTTAACATACCAACATGATATATGAAGGTAATGAACATGGTCAACATTAAACCTAAATCTTAACTGTGAGAATGTTGCTTTCTAGCATTAGCTTTTATCTCAAAGCACTTCTGTGCCAAACTGCAGCGTTACAGAGCCACTAGCATGGCTGTAGACTCTTAGTCTTGTTTCTTGACAGCATCAAATGACCTCTGACACAGCATTTAATCTTTATGTCACTGAAACTATCAATTGAAACCAATACTGATGGTATCTTGTAGGTGCTGTGAAGGGTAGGGTGTCCACTGGATCTTCATTGGTAACATTAGTCATTTATGCAAGTGTGAAGCAAATTGGCATGTAAAAATTGAGGCTCTCAGTATTAATTGCAATAATCTATATGATGTTAAGCAATTTCTTCATCAACATATAGGGGCAACATATGTTCACAGAGATTAAGTTTGACATGCATGTTAAATGACATAACAGCTTGTGCAGCTCTGTCCAACACACACACTTAGTGAGTGAGGCTAATGACAAAAAATTACAGCCCTTCAAACTGGTGCATCAGGACACAGTAAAACAAAGCACCAAACTTCATTGTCGATCATCTTCATGCCATGAAAACACCATGTAGCATGATGTATAATAAGACGTTTTTCTTTGGTACAGTATCACTACAAACGCTGACTCTATCATGGAAGTATTTACTGCCCATATGGCCAGTGACACGGGGTCAAGCCTGTGTTTCAAGTGAAACCACAAAGTGTTGTAAAAACCCTGCATACAGGAATGGATACAAATTCAAGCATTAGCACATTGCTAATTACTGCGGGTCGCTTTTAATAAATTCTTTCCTGACATACGAGTTCCAGCACTGTAAAAGAGGAAGAATGCTGCATGAGGGAAAAACATTAAGCGATGCTGCAGACTTTTGCTATAAGTAGAAAGCTTGGGTTGTATGTAAAGGAATACTTAAAGGTAAGACCTATACGATTCACACAGGATACTGGAGTCCCTTGGTTTGACTTAAGGAGAGTACCTGGTTTAGGAATTCACACGTGGCCATCCAAGCCTTGTTGTTTTCTGAGAGCGAGTAACTTAACAAGCAGACAAACTGTAAAAGCTGCAACTGTAACTGCAGAGCTCTCTGTGGGTAATTTGACGTGTTGTGTCTCCGTGTTTTCTCCACTGTTTTTGTAAAAAACAGTTTCCAAAATAGGTTCCGATCCGAGCTCTGGCCTTATTCACGCTGAAATAACACTATGGTATCACAGCCAAGTCCTTCTTTTTATTTGTTTTAGGCGTGGGGCAAACTCTTCCCTCCTGCTTCTGGCTATATTTCAGACATTACAAGATCAGAAGCAATTGGCTATCATGATCCAATTATATGTCCCAGACTTCTGTTGACTTTGATACAGACCAGGCCGGTGTTTATCTGATCCTACGTATTGGTCCCGTGGTGGTTTCTTAGTGGCCGTATCAAAATACTCCAAAGGAGCAGGTGAAGCTTAGGCTAAGTTTACTATTTATTGACAATATGTGTCATGACAAACTGCATCAACTGCACATGAAATGAAATGAATGAAAACAAATTCTTATAGTTTGAAGATATGTAGGAATTGTATTAGTCAAATTAAACTTAAAGTTGGAATAAAAACAGCTATTTATTCCTCAAAAACACAACACAGTAAATGTATGCAGCCTAGAAGCCTGCACTAAAAAAAATGTGCAAAGAGATTCTGCACACTTTGCACTGTGCAGCAAATTATAGGCGATAATACATAACTCCACAGTGGAGTGTGTTTGCAGTCATTTAAAACAAGCCCAGCAGTTGACATAAATCAGTGTAGCTTACGTGTGAAGCTCGTATACCTGCTTGTCTGCACACTGCAGGTTTGACGAGAGACAGGTCTGAGGGGATTTCACCATAAAGGTTAGGAACCATGAAATATCTGAGAAGTGCTGGAACCCCTCTCCTCTCCAAATTATAGCCGAACGCATGCTGTATGGCCTTAGTGGTAGAAGGGGGAAACGCCTTGGCAGCGCATAAAGGGCTCAGTGTGTGGCTGAAATGACCATGCGACTCCTGAAAATAAACAGGAATCAAATGGAGTGATTGATCGAATAAATTAACCTCAGCAGCAAGCATCTCTCTCTCTCTCTCTCAGACACACACACACAGCTACTCATCAGCTCCAATGACCAGCCTTTTAGAAAAACAGACACTTGTTGCTGTTTGCTCCAGCACTCAGGCCAGCTGCAATTTTGGGTGTAAGTTTGTTCCAAAGCAGTGTGGTGGTGGAGCGTGGGCAGTGGGGTGGTGGTTGGGTTTTTTTCTTTCCAGGGGGGTATTAGATGTAGATGCATGAGTGCACAGCCTGTGCTTGATTGCAGGGGCTTTTAATTTGTCTGCTTCTCTGCAGAAAATGTTCAGATTGCAGTAATGTGGAATGGAAATGCACCAAAAACAGATTTAAGTGAGATGTTTAGTTTCTGAAAACAGCTTACCTGCCAAGTTATACATCTGTCCAATGTAGCCATTTGATTATTTTATCAGACATTGCCCAGGTATTTCATCAAGAAATTATATCACAGGTTTTATGAATAGCCTGATATTTCATCAAAGCATTGATGTATCACAGTGTTTGTCTTGTTAAGTCATATTGCACAGAAAAAGTTGAATTTGTTGTTAATTATTTGCTTTCTCAGAAGTTTTTTTCCAGCCTGAAAAACAGCTAAATTATTTAACAGTGGATGTTTTGCTTCCCTTAAAGTTACTAATAAAGTCAAATAATCTCATATTAATCTATATACACAAAGTCGGTAATTCAGCACAATAATGTAATTTAGATGATCCAGTTATATGTTCCAGTTAATTCAAACTGTGTGAGCGTCATTCACACGATGATTTTCAAACTAAATTTATTGAGGACAGAAAAGGCATCTATGTTTTTTTTTTTTTTTTTTTAACAGCCCTGTGAAATTGCTGCGTGTCATTCTGGAGTGGGCCTGAAACGCAATCCGTCCAAATCTGATGAACCTGCCGACCGGTCAGAGCCTCCTGGAAATCAAGACGAGACCCCTGCCCCTTCCTCCTACACACACACACACACACACACACACACCCTCCCTGCATGCTTGCCTGTGCGGTTTATTGAAATCTCCTCCCCGCTCCAAAGGATAGCCCCGGCCTCTGGGGAAACAAGATAGATGTAAACAACCAATTATTGGATAGGCCCTCATTCATATCCCTTTAACCGGTATAGACACACAGCTTCTGGCTTTAATAACCCCTCTCTCTCTCTCTGCTCAACATTTGGATGTCTGTCCGAAAGAATGTGACTCATCAGCCCCTTGTTGCGCACGTCTCAGGTCAGTGCATGAAGCAGGCTTGCAGATTTTTTTTTTTTAAAAAAGGGCCACGTCCTACCCTACTCATTTGCAACACACACCAAAAAAAAACACACATCTTGGAATAATCAGCTCAATTAGTGCGGGTCGTGGCGGAGGTGAGCGGAGGGAGGTTGTGAAAATAGGGCGCTTGGCTATTAGAGGAAACGCGATCTCCATTCATCAGCGGCCCTAATAATGAGCCGGAGCCCTCTGATCAGACTGATCCGTGGAAACAAGGGGTTTACAAACACTGTCAGGGGCCAGACAGTGAGGGTGGTGGTGGAAAGGGGGGGCTGCGGTGCACGCACAGCTCAGTACGACGAAGATCTGTATTCGTGCGTAATTGTGATTTCCTCTGATTTATCTCCTCTGCTGCAGCACTGATCATTTAATATTAGAGTTATAATAATAGGTATTTAGATCGAGTTGGCAGGTGTTGATTGAGTCCTGTCAGCAGCAAGAGTGGGGCAGTTTCTTATCTCAAACTTTGTCTTTAAATTTAAAAATGTGCCCCCCCCAAAAAATACTGATTTAACAAGAGCGCATCTTTTTGAGCTCCTGCACTGATTTTTATGGATGGCAGCGATTATGCATAAAAGCATATACCTGTTATAAAGCAAGGTGGGATACCTGTTATCCAAGCATCCCTGCAGCCCTTCTTCTAATCAGTGACATCTAATGAGGCCCCTGATGCTCCCCTTTATCCGGACTCTTATTTTGGTGCCATCTGCGCCAAAAGCCCTCCAAAATAATCCAAATGAGCACAGATAGGGAAAGTTAGGGATTGACCAGGTTCATAGCAGGAAGGCAAAAAAAAAGATCCAGAGAAAAATAAAATAAAAGAAATAAAAAGAATAAAAAGACAGCAACGCGTTTACTTGTTTACAGCCATGGTGCTTGTATAAGGATTATTTTCAGCCATGTTAAATCGCTCCCACGAATTATTCAGTTCATATTTTTATCCCGATGGCCTTTATATAATATGAAGGTAAAAAAATGAGACGATGCATAACCTCAGAGGAAAAATAGTGAGAGCTCTGTGAGTGTGAATGCAGCACCTCTTTCACTCAGGGAGTGTTTGGGGGTATTTATGAGTGCGCGTGTGTGTGTGTGTGTCAGATGGATGGAGATGATATGTTTTTTTTTTTTTTTTCTTATCTGAACTCTGTCTAAAATGTCACGTCTGTCAAACTGTGTTCACATTTTCACGAGCTAAAGTCAACAAATTCAAACTTTCATCCAGTGAGTGATTTAAAGCGATATTTAATGTTTTTACTATTATTACACATGACATTGTGATTATTTTAAATATTATTATAACTACTACCTCCTCTTTGGTTCGTATTTTATGGAGCTGAAATTCTCTTATTCTCGATGGAGTTATGGGATTGTTCTTGTGTCTGCAGAAAAGGTCAAATCGCTCCCTTGTTTTTTTCTCACTCTCCATTTCAGGCGGGCCCCGGTCCCCTGACGATCACCATCAGTCAGCTTAATGCCGTAATACTCTCTGAACTGCGCTTCAGGCGAAACCCAAGTCAATTTATTAAACGCGGGGAGAACACAACACGGAAACAGGGATCATGCTCCTCTTACAGGACTTCTCCTCTTCTTCTCTGGTGATAAACTGGCTGCATGATTACACCGATAATTCCTTAATAATAGCTCACCGACACAGGCCTGCACACACACACACACAGTGGGATGATGTTCATAAATTGGTCCTGATCTGAAAGAAAAATGTCTCCATTTTATTTTCTTACCTCTGAGATTTTATCCAGATCCTTGCTGGGACTTTAATGTGCTGTTGATGCTTGTTAGCAATTTATGCTTTTTTGCAAATATAAAATGAAACATTGCATCAAATTACATCCATTAAATTGTCAGGATTAATAATATTAATAATAATAATAATTTGTAATGTAGTTTCTAAACGTTTAATGTTTGCCTTTCATTTAACAAGCGGTTCGTTTTCTTTCTCTCTTTGTGATCCACAGGTAAGTTTTAAATTATGAGGTGGGAGCTGCTCAAACAGGTCTGCCTGAATAGTGTGTGTGTGTGTGTGTGTGTGTTGAGGCTGCAGTCTGGAGTGATGTGATACCGAGTGCGGGGTGTGTAGCTGACAATCGTATCTCTAATGAAGAGGTCCCACGGTGAGGAGATAGAAATCTACCAACTGGTCAGAAACGCTCTGCAGTAACACACCTGCGTCCCTCCACGTGACACACACACACGTCACCATTTTACCTGACAGCACAGCAGGCCACATGACAGTTTATTTTTCTTTTTTTTTAGAGTTCATTGTGCTGCTCCCTCTTTCTCCAAAACTTCCCCCCTGCAGTTTGGAGAGCAGGGGTCTTTCATCATTTCAACAAGTGGTGCTCATCACTTTTTCTTCTCCTCAGTGAATCACAAACCCTCCTCACTCATTTCACCCCTTGAATCCATCCTTTCCCTTTCCTCCTCCGTCCTCTCTTTTTTTAAATGATCTTAATTATCATATGGAAGAGTAGTTCTTCAAATCTTATCTTCTAATCCTGCTGATCTCTGACTTCAGTCTTCCTGCACTAAACAGCCAGATGAGCTGAAAGTACAAATAGAAAGTTTTTTTTTTCTCACCGGTGCTGCAGCTCGACGCCGTTTTTTCTTCTCCGCTGAGTTGCCCGACAGACAGACAGACACACACATACAGACTCTCCTCCTCTGCAGCTCCCAGTCCAGAGCAAAGTCTCCGACACCTCTTCATTTCTGCTCAACACCTTCACATCGTTTGTCCTCCCGCCTCGTTGACTCACCGTTAGATTCACCGGCGTCCTCCTCATCACTGAACATCCAAACCACATCACATGAGCATTATAATAAAATCCACTGCAACATGCACAGAAATCTAATATTCCTTCGGGGATCACGCGTGTTTAAGTGTCACATTTATACCAGATTAGATTAAAAACTATTCTTCCGTGAGCTCTAAAGTCAATATAAACCAAATAACAGACGCACTTTAGGATCCTTGTGGGGATATTAAAGCGCACAGACAGGCAAGCACAAAGTTATCAGATAGTTAGACAGTTAAGACAAACCTTCTGTACTTTTTTTCTGAGGTGTGAAGTCTTTATTTGTTCTTATCATGTTGTTATTTATCACACATTTCTCATCGGACGCCCTTTTGCAGACACATCTGGTTACATGCAGTCTATTTTCACTTCAGCTGGAGCTGGATGGAGGCTTTCTAGCTGAGTTTCCAATCACCTGCGAATCCACTTCACACAAAAATCCTATTTACAGATGACTGCCGCAGTTTTTACAGCTTCAGGTGAACTTTGACAAAATGCACTTAAATTAATTTCAGGCGAGGGGGCATAAATCGCTGCCCTCTTTGAAAAAAATAACTTATTTTTATTTGTTTTATATTAATTTCATGGTTTTTTTTTTGCGCATCTTTCCATCAAACTCTGCGTAATTTGTTATCATCTGGCAGTCTTTTATTTCACTCCTATGAAAAGATGAAGTGGCTAACTTTAAAGTTCCTGGCAGGTTTTTTTTGTGGAGATCCTGATTGATTTGTGAGAGCCGCTCCAGGCGCATGAAGACATACTTCAGCAGGCTCCGTGCGCTCTGGCGCCATCCTTCCCCCATCTGCGGGACCAGCGCTGCTCTCCTGCTCCCTCCGCCCCCCCACCCCTCACCTCCACACCCCCACCTCCAGCTCTGCGCTCTTTGGCTGCCCGGGGTGTCTGTCAAAGTGAGGTAGGGGAAGAAAAAATGTTTTAGGAGAAAAATCTGGGCAATATTTCTGTTGGGAGGCGGGCTCGTCGTGAAGGGAACAATCGGGTTGACTTTGCCAGGGAGCCACCTCAAAGCATATCAGATTACTTTGATTGACAGCGTAACCATGGCAAATAATTTGACTAAGGCTATTGTCTTATCCTCACCATCCCCGGGTCAGATAACCGACCAATCAGAGTTCATATAATCTCTTGTCTTGCCAGCTTAGAATAATATTATTAAAACGAGCCAGCGAGCCCGGTCTCCCGGAGTAGGTTATGTTGAAACGGCATAGAAAAGGTGGAGGAGGACGGTGGAAGGAGTAGCAACTTTCTCTCTTTCTCACCAACTTTTATGAGGATTTGTCGCCTGGGGTCCTGCATGGCTGAATGGACTTGAGTTTATTCCGCATTACGCAGTTGGATTTTACCTAACCTTGGGCTCTTTTCAGTTTTTAAGCTGCACTTTTTGGGGGGACCTTTTTTGTCGCTTATGGACTTAATGCGTTTTGATTTGATGAGACTGAGCGGGGAGACGTGGAAGTGAGGCACAATAATAATCTGTATTGATTTACGTTGTCGCCATGTCCATGCTTCCGACGTTTGGTTTTACGCAGGAACAAGTGGCGTGTGTCTGCGAGGTCCTCCAGCAAGGGGGGAACATCGAGCGGCTGGGGCGCTTCCTCTGGTCCCTGCCGGCGTGCGAGCACCTCCACAAAAACGAGAGCGTCCTCAAAGCGAAAGCCGTGGTCGCCTTCCACCGGGGGAACTTCCGAGAGCTCTACAAGATCCTGGAGAGCCACCAGTTCTCGCCGCACAACCACCCGAAGCTGCAGCAGCTGTGGCTCAAGGCGCACTACATCGAGGCGGAGAAGCTGAGAGGCCGCCCGCTCGGCGCCGTGGGGAAGTACCGCGTCCGGAGAAAGTTCCCCCTGCCCCGCTCCATCTGGGACGGAGAGGAGACGAGCTACTGCTTCAAGGAGAAGAGCAGGAGCGTGCTGCGGGAGTGGTACACCCACAACCCGTACCCGTCCCCGCGGGAGAAGCGAGAGCTGGCCGAGGCCACGGGACTCACCACGACGCAGGTCAGCAACTGGTTCAAAAACCGACGGCAGCGAGACCGAGCGGCGGAGGCGAAGGAAAGGTAGGAGAGAAGACAGAGACACTTCACATTTTATTATTATTTCAGAGGGGCTGAGTCTTGTGGTGTTCTTATTAATGCGACTTGGAGACAAAATAGAAATATTTCAAGCAGGCACGGTGTTTCCAAAGGTGCGTCTGTGTGATTTGCTGACCTACATCTGGCCATTTTATTGCTTTGGCCAAATATTAATATATTCTCAGCTTTCAACAAACCCCTCCAGTATTAGTGGAAACAGTTTTAACAGCGGGCTTTTTTTTCCTTTGTTTTATACTTCTGGGTTCAGTAAAGTCACTGCTGTTTGTATGTTTGTGAAAATGGTGCCATTGGTGCGTAAAAAGTTGAAAGGAACAAAATTAAAAGGTTCGTCGTCAGGTAAATTACAAGGTTATAAAAGTTGCATTTTAGCCCACTTTTAATCTTTTTTTTTTTTTTTACTTTTAATCACACTTATTATGACATGAGATTTCGCCTTTTACATCAGGATCAGAGGCGAGCCTTTTAACCGTGCAGACAGTGGAGCAGAGACGCAGGAGAAACACCTCGGAACACGTTTAAAAAGTTGTTTTGTGGTGGGTGTAATTGATGTGGCGGGGGCCGTGTGTAGCCTGCACATCAGTCCGGGTTGACATTTCATTAGGGGGTAGTTTGTACTTTTCAAAGTTTGGAAATTACACACAGGCGGGTGTTGCGGGGAGGTTTTTTTTCTTTTTGGAGAGACGTGTTTCAGTCAGGTGTTCGCCGGGTCGGTGTCTTCTTTCACCCTCTGGCCACTAATTCGGGCTGAAAGCTGCGCGTAAATCATGTCTTCCCACTGTAGTGAAGCCCCCCCCCACACCCCCCCAACCACCATGCGCGCAACGAGCACGCGTTTTGCAATAATTAGACCTTTCATGTACTCAGACGTGGGGAAGGCCGCTCCTGATGGGCGCCTTTTTCGCCCCCACAGGTCACTCCGGCGTGAGTGAATCAGCACAGACACACAGTCAGACAGATTTACGGTCTTCAGTCAATGTTCACCACAACAGCCATTTAACTCTCTGCGCCTCTATAGTGAAACTGAGTGATAGCCTCTAATTATTTCAATGACTTTCTGATTGTTTGCGTGAACGCGTCCTTGACTGACGCATCTATAAATCATTAGAGGAACCGCCTGATCATTTATTTATTAGTGATGCTGATTGTGGCTGTTGTGAATGTGGCGTGGGCTAATTAATAGACCCTTAATACACCTAACCTCACAGTAGCATGGACAACTTCTGTTTAGTGTGTGTGTGTGTGTGTGTTTCCTCTAAACATATGAAGGTTCTTGTTGTTTTCGCAAAATACTCAAAAATATTTAGAATTTGATATATAATTAGCATATTTTGTAGTCTTGTAGATCTTTTATTTTGTGTAAACCAGAACACATGCATCTGTTTATTTTTGCACAGTAGTTTTTCTGCCTCTTTGCACCGACATGTTGTGTATATATATATATATATATATATATATTTTTTTTTTTTGCTCCCTCCGCAGAGAAAACAACGAGAACTCCAACAGCAATAGCCACAACCCATTGACTTCTTCCATGAATGGAAATAAATCTCTTTTGGGGAGCTCGGACGACGATAAGACACCGTCAGGGACGCCGGACCACACGTCTCCGAGCCCGGCTCTGCTCCTCGGCCCCAACTCCGGTTTACAGTCCCTGCACGGCCTGGCGCCCCCGCCGGGACCGAGCGCCATCCCGGTACCCAGCGGGCCAGACTCGGTGCACCACCACCACTCATTGCACCACGACACCATACTGAACCCTATGTCTTCTAATCTAGTGGACCTCGGCTCTTAAAAAAACAAGAAAAACTGGCACAGAAAGAGGACAAAGAGCACCGCTTCTTTTCTTTTTTCTTTTCTTTTCTTTGGAAAGGTAAGGTGGCTGAGGAGCACTTGCGGCAAAGTGCAAAAGCTTCAGACTGGAACACTGCGACAGCAGCCACCCTAACAAACCATTTAGTCTCATATTCAAACTTTAAAGTCTTTTCAAACAAGTGTGATGGTGAGGGGGGAGAAATCTGCCACTGTGCGCAACACCTCCACATATCCCCCTAAAAAATAAAACTTCCGCTTGTTTCAGGGGATTTTCTGGAAACCAGTGTCAAGGCAGAGCACTTAGAAAAATACTTAAATCAGCTACCAATTTTCTCACAAAAAAACTTTAATTCGCTCCAGGAAAATAGAAAATTCAACACATTTTATGACTTGCTAAGATGGATTTTTTTTTGTTGCAGTGGTGGTGCAGACAAAAGAGAGAGAGAGAGGCGGATCTAGGTCGTTTTAGGTAAAATAAAAATAAAAAAAGAAAGAAAGCTGGAAAAAAAGGGAAAAAAGTATTTTACCGGAATGTAATAACGTAACATGTTATATTGTTGAAAACAATAACAATAAAATGTCTTAATTCTTCTTACTATTGTTACTATTACCGTTATTTTAGGGGTTTAGATATATGAAGAGACTCTATAGGCGCAGAGTTAAAGGTACCCCGTTGGCTTTTTGTTTACATGAGGTTTTCCAAGAGAGCCATAAGCAGATTTCTTTTTTTTTCTTTATTTTTTTTTTTGAGGGTTGGGGGGGATGACGGAGTATGATTTTCTCAAGTGTCTTATAAGAGCCGTGATGAGATGAAATATCTTAATCTCTTGGTATTATTATTATTCTAATTATTATTTGCATTTTCATTTGGAAAGACTGCATGTAAACTTTGCGATAAATGATGAAACATAAAACGATTCACCTATAGTTTCATATACCCTTTACAATAAAAGAAAAGAAAAGAAATACATGGATTAAAATCGAGGATTTCTTTGATTCTGAATGATTCTTGGCTAATTTTTTTGTGCAGAAAGCTTGATCCCATAATCGGTCACCTTCAAGCTGTTTGACATTTTAGGAATTTTCTTTTCACAAAAGCAAATATTCGCTGCAGGCAAATATCGATTTTTACTGCGGATGTGTGTGTGTGTGAGCATTTTCACTATTTCTGTGCACTTTTTAATTTAGCTACCACTGCCTATTGTAACGCATTTCGCAGAAATGCACACCTATTGCAGACACAGCTATAACTTTTTTAAACATCCAGTGAGCTGCATGGTTCAGATAAATGCTCCCTTTCCCTCTGAATGAATGTGCTTAATAACATTGGAGGGGGGAAATGTATAATCAGATAGCACCCCCCCCCAAAAAAAAAAAAAACAAACCAAGAGCTCTTAGCCTCTGACACATGTGCCTGATCTTGTCCTCTCCGTGTGCGCAGTCTGCCGGCCTGCACGGGTCGATATCTCGGGATTATCTACCGTCTCATCATAAACGCTGTGAAGGGAAGTCGTTAAGGAGGAAAAGCGTCTGTTCCTCCCCGTTTTACACGAGCCGTCTGCGGGAGTGTGTGCTCGGCGTTTGTCGGTAAAACGGGAACGCAAAAATGTGGGTCTATAAAAGTCAGGACACGCGTGAAAAGACGAAAATAAGCACAAGCAAGATACTGATGTTTAGATTAGGGGATTTAGTGTGTTAAATAAATATATTTAAGGGGATTTTTAAATAGAAAATGAAAAGAATTGCGTTTCTATTTTTTTTATTTTTATTTACTTCATAGAAATGGGAGTTTTTGCCGACTGGAGGTCAAAGGTCACCCAAGTCATCACCGCCGTTGTTAAAATGACAAAAACGAGAGGAAGAAAAAAAGAATAATATCGACACTCAATCCGGAGCTTTGTAAAAACAACAGCAGTCAAGAGAGTGCAGCATGTGGCAAGTGGCCATTACAGGCAAAGCTGGGCGAAATTTATACGCGCTCCTCCGACCGGGAGACCTTGATGTTCAAGTGATGACACCTTATCTTTCCACGCTCGGCTGAGGAGAACAAAAGTGCCGTAGTGTTTGGCGGAGGGAGGGAGAGAGATAGATAGATAGAGAGAGAGAAAACACAACACAGAACTGGAAACGGGCGCTGAAAGAAGACACTTTGTTTGAACAGCTTCAGCCGTGCAACACTTTCAACCCCCCCCCTTCCCACCACCTCCCCCTTTCCTCCTAAACCAGCCTCCCCACCTCCCCAGTCTGCTGCTCGTGTAGAATAAACCTAAAACAACATCTTTTCATACTTTCTCTTGCAGCCCCAGTACTTTCCTTCCGTGCAGGCTGCAGCTCCTCTACATGCTCTTATCATCACTTTAATTATTACATATCGTTGCGCCATCTTCTTTATCTTTGTGCAATTAATTATAACACTTTAAATCTGACGTGCATCGTTTTAATAAATAGCTGCATGGTTATAAACTAAAATCCACAATAATAATGATGACTGGGTGAGAAGTTTCTGCAGCCACAGCAAAGAGATATTATGGGTCCAGTATGAGAAGTTCGCTCCTCTGTAATGGGAGTGTAAATATGAAGCGTGTGCATAAAGAGTGTGTGTGTGTGTGAAGTGTCTCCCTCCTGTCTGTGGCTAGGTCGCACCTTGTTGAGCACGGAGGTCGATTACACGCCCCCCCCACCCTCGTCCTCTCGCGGAAATTAACGAGGACTCACGTCTGCTCATAACAGGCCGGGGATGGCGGCTCGTTGAGGAGACATAACAGGGAATAGTTGGTCTCTCACCAAACCAACTCTGTAACCCCACGAAGGCTTTTGATTTTCGTCTCCTTGCACTTTCTCTCTCTCTCTCTCTCTCTCTGGTTTCCCATAAGGCTTGAAATGTGAACTTGAACTGGCATTGTGAGTGCGCCATGTGTGCCCAGGGGGGGAGGAGGAGAGGGGAGGGGGAGGCTATTAAAGCTGTTTTTTTTTTTCGGTGGGGGGGGGGTGGGGGCAGAAGATGTTAGGAAAATCCGCCAGCATCGAAGAAAAGTCCTAACAAGGCGCACTGCTTATTAACGCTGATGTGATTGTGCCAAGCTGGCTCATGGGAATAATGCTCCTCCAAAACCTGAAAGCAGCAGCGGCAGAGGAGGAATCAGGGTGAACAGCCAGACAGGTGTGAACTAGTCCCAAATTCATCCGCGGGCTGTTTAATCGCCTGTCAATCCAGCCACACAGGGAGGATGTCGCGGGGATTAAACGTGAAGTGTTCAACAACTTTTCTTTTTCTTTTCTTTTTTTTTTTTGGAACAAACAAAGCCTGAAACAATCAGGGGGCAGCTCGCGGTCCTGGCCCCGTAAAGATCACGGGCCGTGCGCTTTTATGGGTTATTAAGCAACGAGCTGTTCTGACCTGAGATCTGTTTTTGTTCCGTGACCGACGAGCCCTGTTATTATTGTCATCCCCGTGACGTCACTCAGCGCCCATCAGGGAGGGTGGCTCTTATTTAATCACTATATGCATTTAAAAACCATCAAATAACGCAGAGGATATTAAACATAGTATATAGCGTTTAACAAAGTATTAAACATATTGTAAATAGCATTAAACATTGTATATAGTGTTTAACATGGTATTACACATAGAGTATATAGTATTAAACATTGTATATAGTACTTAACAAAGTATTAACCATATTGTAAATAGTATTAAACATAGTATATGGTGTTTAACATGGTATTAAACATATATTATATAGTATTTAAATAGTATTTAACATAGTATTAAACACAGTATATAGTGTTTAACATGGTATTAAACATATATTATATAGTATTTAAATAGTATTTAACATAGTATTAAACACAGTATATAGTGTTTAACATGGTATTAAACATATATTATATAGTATTTAAATAGTATTTAACATAGTATTAAACATAGTATATAGTATTTAACATGGTATTAAACATTGTAAATATTATTTAACATAGTAATAAACATAGTATTTATGTGTCCGCATGGCTGCTGCAGACTGTTATATGTAATAATCTTCGCTCTGCATTTAGTTAATTAAGCTATTTTATTTTCATCCTTTAACCTAATGACGATGTGTGTGTGTGTGTGTTTTTTTTTTTTGTTTGTTTGTTTTTTATATTTTGCATAATCTTTTAATCGCATTAAAACAAGGAAATCCCCCACCCCCTAATTTTCGCGTTAGGTCGCGTTAGTTTTGCTAAAATAGTTTAAAAAACGGATCAGGTTTTTCCAACAATTTTCCCTTTTTTGTATTTCTTTCTTGGTAATTTTTTTCTGGTAATTATTTGGAGTCGTCAGCTCTGGACTCGAGTGTCTTTTGCTCATCAATATGGCCACAAAATAAGTAAAAACGCAAAAAAAAAAAAAGTACAGCCATATATAAACTAAGTTTATATTATTTTGTCTCATTTCATTTATGGAGGTTAATTCTGTCAAGGTGTTTAAAGTAATTAACAAACGTGCGTTAAAATACAAATTATTGTAAGTATAAATATGTGCTTTGTCCTCAGCTTTTTAAAAGGAGTTTCCTTCGAAATCTTTAGAAAATGTAAGATTTAGTTTCACTAAACCTGTCACCGTGGACGAGGAGACATTTTCTGGACGCTGCAATCATTCAGGACTTTAATTGATGATTTACAAAAAAAAAAAGTTTAGTCGATAATCGCGTGATGAGGATGAGGATGATGATGCTCTGCCTCAGTCTCATAGTAGTCAACAATTCACTTACAAACTGCAGAGAAGATTAATGAAGTAATTATTGTAAAATAAAAAAGAAAAACTGTGGATCATCATAATTGATAATAACAACCACTGAGTTACAGCTCATTTACTGGATTACTGTTGTTAGGTTAGGGTAAAAAAAACATTGTTTTAAATCAATCAAAATACATTTTATGACATTATTCAGAATTATTTTATTGTCTCAGCTGAGTGGATGAACAAACATCACTAAAATTAGAGATACAAGGTTTTCATCCATCAAGCACAATATGATGAGTATCTATCAGACTCATTTAACCTGTGACTTTTTGTGAAGTGATGTTAACCGTCTCCGTACAAGTGTCAGGTACATTGATGATAGTTATAATGTGGCACATTATTGGTCCCAGCGGAGAAATTCTCTTTTCACTTAGACCCCCTTCAGGGAGGTCAGAGGTCAAACTTTTATAGCAGCAGCCTCAGAGCTGGATGGGATTCACTGTTTTCCTCAAGTAAACTTCAGCTGGACAGAGGGGCTGCGTCTCGGGTCCTCTGAGTCATTTTATTTTATTTTATTTATCCCTTATTTAGCCTTTAAGCTCCCACTGAGATACGAGATCTCTCCTCTCAGGGAGTCCTGGTCACGGACTGCCTGCCAAACCAGTGCCCCCATTTAAAGATGAAATCCACTGGTGTGAAGATGACAAAATGCGCAGCGAGCACCGGAGCTCTGATTTCAGGCTTTGTCTCAGTCAATAGTCTCATCTTAAAGGCAGCTGTGAAGATGATAGCACATTACAGAACATTATAATTCTGAAACAAACAGTGGCATTGAGCACAAACAGTTAACGATTCGTGGCACTTGTCGCACAGAGAGGTTGTTCTAACATGAGAGTAAGGCAGCTGGGATTTACATTACCGATAAACTGCGACTGCAAAGTGGAAACTGTTTGAGTCAGACGGCAGAGAGGAACAGCAACCGGTTGCAACATCACTATCCTTAAATGCTCCATCTCACAGCAGGCCTCCACAACAACAGGAAAAGGTGTGTACCACTTTTAGTAAACCTTCACATGTTATGGTTTGGGAGCTTTTACCTTTAAAAAAAACACACCATCTTTTTGTGGCATAGTCCAGTTTGATGTCGTATGTGTCCACAAAAGGTCTCTCCTTTTGATCCAATATTTTTTTTTTTTTTTTTTTTTACTTTTACTGCATCTGAACTGATTTCAACCTCAGTTAACAGTCAATGAGAGGAACAAACTCTTCCCTCTCCTCTGGCTTTCGGTAACAGCAGACATCATCACCACAGGTGAAATTGTCCTGTGGAATGAGAATAACATGTTTAATGCTGAACTTCCTCTTTGATAATCTAAAAGCCATGTATGAGCTGCAATGGCATCGCAGAGAGGAGGACAAGCTTCACAGTGAACATCTTTCTCTGAAAGGTAAAATACCAAAAGACGCAAAATTTACTTTAGATAATGGAACCAAAATAAGTGATATTTTAATGTCAGACATAATGCACCTACAGTATATCATTTTGTTTAGTTGCTTTTTGACAGAAATTCATAGTTAATGTTTAAAATATTTCAAAATGTGCATTTACATATCTTGTGGAAATCATTTTGAATAGCTTCATTGTGATTACTGCATGGAATAAATCCACAATTTATGGTGGAAAATGACTGCTGAGCTGAGGGAGCTTTGGGTTGCACCTAAATATAACATGCACTCAAATATAAATGAAAATGGTTTACAGACCATCTGCTCTTGGCTGATACAGTCCTGCTGACAGGCAGCGCAGAGTTTTCAGGCAGAGATGAATAGATGAAATCATACACATGTATAGGCCAAGAAGTATGAAGAACAACCAGACGGACAGAAGGATAAAATCAAAGTTCATCAGTAGTACGATACTGTTTTTTTTTTTTTTAATTACAAACATCCCCGGTCTTAGAACCCCACCAAAAATCAGTCTCCTGTTTTAAGGAAAGCTCCAATAACGTGGGAGTAAGATGCAAAACATTAAAGGGAATCTGAATGCTAACAAGACGTACCTCAGCAGCACCAAAATAAAACCTGTAAAACCTGTTATCACTCCAAAATTCATTTCCAATTATTTTCCAGTTATGCATCAACCAACACCACAATTATGGAAGCATATACTAAGTACTAAAGTTTATATTAGTGTTTTGTGATTATGTTAATGGTTGTTTACATCAGCAAGCTGTGCACACAAAGCAGTCTATATTTTCAATTATGATCAGCTAAATGCTTTAAACTAGTCTATGAATGAAAAACACCTGTCATGTCTACGCATTCGGCCTTTACATTATCCGCCTATGTCTAATCAATATCATGAGAGCTATATTGTGAAAACCAGTACTATAAATAAAAAGCACCTATTGACAAAATAGTACCCCTGGAAATACGTACTTGACATTTCCCTTTCAGAACACAAGCATTTCTAACATATAAAACATCTTTTTCTTTGGTTTCTGTTCAATTTTATGGCATGGTTTGAGGTCAAACACAGTGGTGTGATTATTGATGAGCACATTGATTTCATCCTCTCCTCGGCCATTATGCGTTTTTTGGTGTATCAGGTGTGTCCCATAAAACAGGATAAAACAGTTGGGGGTTTGGGGAGTGAGGAGTGAGGAGGGGGTTGGGGGGTGCACGGTGTAGAGTTACAGTAAAAAAAGAGAGCGAGAGAGAGAGAGAGGGAGATGGCCAGGGGAGTACGAGCATTAATGCACTCCCTGTGTGCTGGACGCGTACTGTTACAAAACACACACTCTCACAAACACATGAGCACACCGCGGGTGCCCTTTGCTCGAGTGAAAGGTCACCTGGCAGACAGAGTCCTGACTTCTTCCATGGCTGCAGCCCACTCCCGAGACCTGAGATAGGGAGAGACATATCAAGAGTTCAGCGAGAGTGAAACATTTCACTTGTTTAGATTTGGTGACACTGTACTTTAATACCCACATTTACCTTTTGTACGCAGTTAATAAACACACTATAATGTAGTTGCACACATTTAAGGACATTTTGAAGTGTTTATTAGTGTACAGTATTCATCAGTAACTCTAAATATTTTGATAAAGATGTTTGACATTGTTATTATTATGAATATTTTCATTATCAACTGTGTTTTAAATCATTATAATTGATTATCTGTTTGCATACTGGCCCACTGATGGAGTTATAATTGATGACAAAAAACAACTAATACTTATATTTGCTTACAGCTACATTATAGTGTGGTTTAAACCTTTTATTAACTGCGTATTTAACATTTGTTGAATATTTTTTATACTGCTGAAGAATACTAAATAAGGGAACGTAAAGTAAAGTTAAGTGTTGATGTGAAAACTATAGAATCTTTAAGTGGTTGTGGGCTTTAGGTTGTTCATGTGCTGGTGTAAAATGTGAAGAAAAGGCAGCACTTGTGAATGTGACTTGATTGTGTGTGTGTGTGTGTGTGTGTGTGTGTGTGTGTGTGGATGGAGGGGGGTGAGAAAGGCTCACCTGGGCTTTCCCCCCTTACTGTAAATTCCTAGATGGGAGACAGACATGGCCTATTCTGATCGCATTAGGTTCACTCCGATGGCTTTTCCAGCTATTGTCACTTGACACCGCTCCATTAAATCTGTCCAGCGTAAAGATTAACTACACCATTCTTTATGCTTTCACTGGGTGTTCACGCTGCACACCAAAGGGCAGGTTAAATCATGCACAAGATTTTCATAGTGCGCTGTATTTTACGCGCGGCCCATCCAGCCTTTTAGTTGATGTTATATCAACTTGCAGCACAGAGCTCCATTCAGATAAACTGTTTTAACACCAGTCCATTCATCAGCTCAGCCTTTTCATGAATCAGTCATCTGGTGTTGCAGTGACATATATAACTGATGATACAAACTTTGTTGAGGTTTTGGCAAAAGTTATATTTTTATGCTTTTTAATCACTTTTTTATTTGTTTATTGGTTGTTTTTATTCAACCTTGATATTCACTGTATAATTATCAAAACACAACTTTCATATAATAATTTAATAAATGCTATTTTCTCATTGTGACGGCATATTTCAGATATGTTGTTACATGCGATACATTACTGAATATACACGTCCATTTTTGCAGTTGCTTTTGTTTTGTATATTTTATTTTGATAGCTTACTGAAACTTAAGAGAGGCCTGATGCCAGTACGGTAGTGGAGAAGCCTCGATAGTTGACTTTGATAGTTGACAAGTTCTGCTTACTACTACAATTAATTCAAGTTTACGTATAGACAAAGGATAAAGAAATTAGTAAAGGCAGTCCCAACTTAAATATACATCTTTATTTTTCTATTACAAAAATATCAGATACCTACATCTGACCAGGATATTTTGCATAATCTCTGCCCTTTATTACTGAAACACGATGCTTGCAAATGTTTCAATTACACCATAATTTAGTAATGTGTCCCGTCCCATTTAGAGTCATGTTATAATTTAGTCTGTATCTTTTTAGCCTTTGTTTGTATGTTGTAATTGTGTCCTTACATTGCCCCACGTGCACCAAATTGAATTATTTTTTATTATTAACGGAAAAGGGTGACAACACTAATACGATAAGGACGGAAAGAAAAATAAGATAGGTGTTGAACCTCCTACACCGTTACACAACTATTGGTTGCTTTAAGCCATTAAAGGTTATGTAACTCATTTATATCCTGCTCTGGGCTCCTCTGCTCCATCTCGGGAGCTGATGAAGGAAACGTCCTTCTAATTTTGATCAATCAGTATTGTTGATTGTGCACACTGGGCCTGCCTGCCTAAGTGTGTACAGTGCCAGTCTGTCTGTTTCCAGCTAAACACGCTAACGGGTTAAACCTGCCAGACCGTTGACTCAGCACACAGTGTATGTGTGTGCACACGATTTCATGTTGGCACCCTGTAAAAATAGGCCTTGCTGTTTTTAAAAACTACTGAAGACAAACATTGCACACAGGTTATATTGCAGGCTACAATAAATCGTTAAGTGAGCAATAACGGTTAAGTGAGCAATAACAGAGTGGCCACTTAACCAGGTGCAAACTGTGCATATCAAAATAGTTTTTTTCATGTCCTTTTCATTCTGTAAAAGTAAGACAGGATAGAGAAAAAGAAAAGAAAGAAAGTGAGGACGGATGGTGGAAGGCGGCCTCCAACATTTTCCTTGTACCTGAGGTGGGGAATGGCGTAACCAAAGCAACCAATCTGTAAAGGGAGAAAAAGGAAAGACGAGGTGAGTATAAATGAAGGCGTCTGCTTCATAAACATGAACTCCTTCATATGATCCTACGACCTGAGACACAGGTGCCCCTGACACCCCCCCACACACACACACAGACTGTATAGACTGTACACACTGTCACACTGTGGTCACTCCACTTAGTGCTGTGTAGATTTGTTTAAAGAGTAACAAAACCTCAGAGCAGACGTGATGAAAGGTAACCATTTGGTTCTGTCTATAATTTAGAGAAAAGCAGCAGAGCTCTGAGGAAAAAAGGACTGAGAGGGCAGAAAACTTTCTTTGAGCTGAACACTGCTTCCACCTATTGACTGGAGAGTGTTACTGCAGGTGTGTGAAGAAAGGAACAAAATCCTGATGACAGTGATGAATCTAAAAAGACTTTTTATGTGGGTGAGACAACACATTACATCTACACACCTTTATCAGGGATAGATAGATAGATAGATAGATAGATAGATAGATAGATAGATAGATAGATAGAGATAGATAGATAGATAGATAGATAGAGATAGATAGATAGATAGATAGATAGATAGATAGATGGATGAGTGGAGCTCATTATAAAGACATATAAAGTGTTCCTACATCCAACCTTTATGGACAATAAAATAAGTTTTACAAAACAAATGTTCACGATAAGCCGAACATTTGCTGAAAAGAAAGGAATAAATGGTTTGAAGACATAAAAACCGCAACAAATTCATTTAAATAGAGTGTGTGAGACGCTTAACCTTAAAGATCTACACCCACTAAACTGTGACAACCACACGTATATTAAACATTAGACACTGATGAATATTTATAATCCAATCTGTACTGCGTATCTAGTTAGCATGCTGTAAACACTATTATTATATGCCTGAAGATTATAGAGTTCTTACTTAGTAAAAAAAAATAATAATAATAATTATTGTTGTGTATGACACTTAATGTTGGATATTATTATAAAACATGCAAGTTCTTTCACATCTTAGTATCCATACTGTAGGTGCATGATGAGTCTTGGGGAGGCAGGGCGGCTATAAACCCGCATCTCATTCCTTCAGTATGTATGCAGCTTTTCAGAACATACAGATCATGTTGTAATAACGAATGTTGTCTCGTGATAAGAGATTCATTATTACTGGTAGATATAATGTCAGTAAAATAGTCAGAAATGTCTTTTAAAATCCACATTGTTGTTTATTTGTGTTTTCATACTTGAGTTCAGTAACTGTAAAAAATGACAAAAATAGCTACAGTTCTCTCTTTCTCCCTGTCCTTCCCTGTGTTTCCCATCACTCCTCCTCCTCCTCCTCCCTCCTTTCTTCCTCCTCCTGATAACTTACACTAGACTGGTTTCCATGCTGGGGATGCTTCTTGTTGTTATTTTTTTTCCCTCACCCACAGCAGTGGCAGCTGCTTGAAGTCTCTTTTGCTTTGTTGCCACTCACTTGCTGCTTGATTAGCTCCTCCACTGCACTTCAAGCGCTCCTGGGTTTCAGCCAAAACAATTTTGTAGTGAGAAATGCAGAAAACATGCCACGGGTATAATTTCACTACACAATGAGAAGTAGGCATGAAGGAGGGGGGATATGTGTCAGTGACCTTAAAGCTTCTGCATACACCATTTGTAATTTACTGTACACTTGACTTGACACACACACATGTAACTACTGGAATGGATCTGGAAGCCATGAATGTTATCAGCAGCTCGCATAGACAACAGGAAAGGCCCAGTGTGCTTTAGAGCGAACGTATGAAGCCATACAATGAATAGTTTTACATGTAATGCATTCTGAGTGCGTGCAGGCCAGATGCTGTCACACCTTTTGCTGCGTTTGACCCCTTTGTGTTGTTTCACTACCATTTCATCATGTCATGAAAGAAGTCAAATGTTTAACCTTAAGCTCATGATGACCCCTTGTGGTTGAAGTGAGACATTTCTTTTGATTATTGAATGGCTCCTGTTTGCATAGTCAGGCTTCTGTGATTTTCAAAAAACGATAGCAGTATGTTATTTGTGAATGTTTGATTATGTTTGAAATCATTAACAAGACCTGCTGTAGGATTTTTTCCCCCATCATAATTTGATGATGAGGGAACAAATGTGAGACTGTGTGTGATTATGGTGTCCACATGATGCCACAATTGATAGTAACAGGCTGCCTTTCTCACTCTCACAGGTGCATTTAAAGTCATTTCAGGAATTAGAAAACATGTGGCCATATGGTATTTCATTACTGTATGAAAGCCTTCTAATAATGTTAATGACAGTCACAGACTTTGAGTTGTGGTGTCATAGACTGATTCTAATATTGCCACTGAAAATCATTCTCTGTCTTCAATTATGTGATTGGAGAATGAAAACCCACAAAAAAAAATTTTTAACTATAATTACTGACAATAAGAACATGATATGTTGTTTTCAGGATGACATTTCATTTTGACATACAATTTTAATTTTGAAAACCTGGCATCAAAATTGCACTGCCACCAAAAAAAAACAAAAAAAACAGAGGGAGGTTCATTTGACATTAATTTGCTCCTACTTCTTCTCAATAACGCGACAGTGGGCTGATAGCAATTAGATGCTGAGTGCTGCAGGTGTTATCAGTCTGAAAGGGAAACAATATGCATCAGAGGGAGAGCTGTCCTTAGTCAAACCATCCTCCCTTCCAACACAATGAAGGATTTCTGAGTAATGTGAGAGTAATTATTCAGGTGAGTTGTTATAGATCACTAGATGGCAGTGTAACATAATGAGACAGCTACATACTCCACAGATACAGATTCTGAAATAGAAATAGATACGTGAATACGGGAGCAGATGTCTGAGTGTGTGTGTGTGGAGAATATGCTCCTGTGTGTGTATTCATGCACATCCATACAGTGTTTGCACTCGTACTCTGCATGCGTGACATTTGAATGAATGAAACGCGAGGAAGTGATATCTTAATCCCAGAACAAACACTATCCAGCGTCTCACTCATCTCTCCTCCCCGGGGCTTTATAGGCTACCAGTATGCTGCGAAGGATTACATCAGGGAAATCAAAAGAGTGCACATTTGCACATTGCCCACTGACATGGTCACACCGAGAACAGACACCACTGAGTTAAGCCAATTGACCATTTACACAGTTCTCAACCTCTCCCTTTGCCCTCGCTCAATTCTCTCCAACTGCTCACATTCAGTGGGTGTGTGTGTGTGTGTGTGTACATATTTGTGTGTGTAAAGCAGGGAGAAAAGGAAATACTGGCAAATAAACCCCAAAGCTTTGACGTTGGATTAGAACAACAGCATATTCTTGAAATTAAAATATTTTTTTCAGTTTTCAAATCATACAGTATGTCCATAAAATATATTATTATTCAGTGTTTCACGTATTCGGTTAAAAAAACATGATAAAAAAGGAATCGTTCAGATGTTATTTGAATGTTTTCTGTTATTGTTGAATTACTTTGTGTTGTATTGCCTTTCCTTTTTCATGCGCTGATGTTTCTGTGTTGTATTTTCTCACTGATGAGCCTCTCAGCATTCATGAGCTGAACAAAAACATCTGAACTTCAGTGACAAAGTGAAGTTGTGAAGGATATTTGACGCGTTGACCTGTCACCGCTCCTCTTTCATCCTCCTCTGCAGTCATACATCAGTTCTCTGAGCTCTGAACACTCGGGCTGTGCTTTCTTCCTCCTCGCCCGGCTCTTGTGGGAGCTGTGCAGCTGCTGCTGCCGCTGTTTACTGAACTGGACTGGAGCGAAGGGAGTGCGGAGGACAAGGCCAGTGCATGCTTCAATAATGCATGTGCTTTGGAGGCCACCTCGGGACAGAGGCCATTTTTAAAGAGGCGCTTTAAAGATACTCCACAACCGACTCATGTACGGGAACCTATTAAAAATAGAAAAAGTAGTCGGACAAAACAGCACGCTTCAGCTGAGGGCCTCCAGAGCCCAGAGCCAGTTATTAACTAGCAAGGTACATCTACCTCTCATAGACAATGAATAGCAAAGGGTGAATTTGAAACAGGAATTTCATTAAACTTTCTTCCCTTTTTTTTCCAGATGGTTAATCTCTATCCAAGAGCAGCTATGACAAGCAAAACCTTTCAGTTGGATTAAAGGAGCTGAATACGTGAGGAGGGTGTTGGACAAGTCAAAATGAGAAGACTTTAATCTGGCTTCTCATGCAGTATGCAGGTATGTTCTTTAAACGTCACAGTATGTTTGTTTGCATGTTTTAGCTACAGGCCTTTAAAATGTGAATTTAAAATTCACAGGTCAAATGATTTTATAAGTGCTTTTTTTTTTTTTTTTTTTACCTCCATGCTCCATTAGGTAATAAGTGTGTGACAGGTGGACGTATCTCCATCGACTCTAGTGACCCCACATAAGGTTTTTTTATACACTCACATGAACCTGAAATAGGGATGAAACCATTTTAGGACATATGAGCGCTTACAAGTGGTGAAATGAAAGAGTTATTGCTCATGGCATGTAACATGCCAGCATACCATTTTGCTCCTGCAATGATTTAATGATGCGCAGTTGCCGTAAGCATTGTGCTGTCCATTTACAGTGAAACCTTCTCTGTTGCCTTCTCTCTGTCCTCTTCCCCTCCCTGCCCATGCTCTCCATAATAGGCAAGTTAAACTCTAAAAGGCCAAGCGCTCCAGCGGGCACCATTATGCCTCCCCTCCTCACCACCACCAGTTCCACCATCCCTCACACACACACACACACACACACACAGTCAGTCAGCCACTTGGCTCCTTGGTGTCCGCAGTAAAACTCATGGTATCAGTTTTTAAAAATTAAACGGGGATCGGGGGTTCCATTACACTCTCTGGCGTCTGAATCCTTGGTATAGCACTAAATGGAGAGGCTGGTTCAGTGTTCCAACATCATTTGACTTTCACTCTAATGAAACTTTAATGAACGCGCCCTGTAGAGTGTGTGTACAGTCCCTGACACAGATAGTGTGGGCAGTATGACTTCACTGGCCTGCAGTTGTCCCTGCAGTGCAAGTCTTTATGTGTATGTTCGTGCCTGCGTTTGCATTAACTAGAGCACAAGGAGGATTTAAACAGAGAAGTAAGAAGTCCCAACTCAAACAGAGGCCTTTTTATGCTGTGAACCGTAGCCAAATGGTGCTGCCACTGGTGGGGGAAAAAAAGACACTTACAATAAACTGGAAACACTGGTGGCTCATGTTCAGCAACCAAGCACTGTTCAAACACAAAGACACATTTCCAAAGACACCAAACATGTCAGGCTGATATGTGGCTAAACATGCATTAAGTGATGCATAAAACATCTGTAATATTTCCATTTCATTTAAAGCAGCACCCACAAAAAAAAACAATTAAACAAGTTTCATAAAACACCTTGGATTTTTATCCTCCTGCTTTTTGGAGACACTTGACATGAAAAAGAGCACTTTGGAGAGACACGCTTTGGGGTTTCCTCCACAAAAGTCCTCTAGATGGCAGTCAAGGAACACGTTTGGCTCGGCTCAGCCTTCAGTCTGGCCCAGCTTTGCACCTGCCTGTCCCCCTCTCCCTCCTCACTGTGTGGACTTTCCTCTGGTTGGAGCTGTTTGTGAGCTCGGGGAGGCCGGCATCCTGCGTAATCCATCCCTATAGCTTTGCAAATGGAGGTTAAATTGATAAGGACACCCTGGCCTCGGTCAATCCCTGACCTTTGTTAAGTGCGTTGGCACAGAAAGGAGGCGGCGGCGACAGCAGAGCCGGGGCCCTTTATGGTGTGTCACATATGAAGCCAATCACTGTGATATATGCTGAACCGATATGGTGCAATGCGTGCATCAGAAACACAGAGGCACAAATAAAGATGCTGACAGTTTTATCTTTTTTCCCACATAAACACCAAACAGCCTACTTTGATCAAACTGTGATACCATGAAGAAATTATGATTATTCCTCCTTTTTTCTTCCTTTTTTTATAATACCCAGAACATTTCAACAACACGCCACTTTTTTTTAGCTGGTGTGTTTAGAAATCTAACATTTTATAACATTACAGAATTTTAGTTTTACTTTTAAATCAGGCCTTTAGACAATAACGGATGCAATTTCTTTTTAATTTGACTTGATTTGAAATATATTTAACACAAAGGGTCATGGAGGTCATTCACGTTGTTGACCTGGAGCCTCGTTATGGGAGGCCAAAATGTGCAGGAGTTTCATGCATTATTGTCCCAGACCTTTAATGGTTAAAGAGAACATGGTGTGTGTGTGTGGGTGTGTGTTTATGAGAGGGAGAGTTGTCTGGGCACAGCGGGACCGGGTGTCCGTGTCCAGGTTCATCCGGTGCTCTCAGAACCGGAGCGGGCAGGAGCTCCAGCTGACAGACAATGGCCTTCAGCATCAGAACAGGGAACAATCACCAATTCGTGGAAGGAAAAGGGGGAGCAAAAATGGGGGGAGGTGTGTGTGTGTGTGTCTGTGTGTGTAGGGGGGTGGATGTGTCACCAAAACTGCACCAAGTCGTCCGGTGGTAGGACTGGAGCCTGTTTTGGTGATTTCCTCCCAAAAAGCAAATAGTCAGTGACGTGTTTGTGGAGAGTTTATTTATAAAATGAGTGACAGCGGAAATTCTCTATTATTAGACCAATTTGTCTGCTTTTATTATTATTTTTATTATCATTATTATCATTATTCTTAGTGCAACAGAGATTCTTTATATTCACACGAACTCTTAAATGACCTCCTGTGTAATATAATATTAAGATGTGACCCCCTCATTGTGATTGTGCCTAATTAAAGCTGATTGACTCTGATGAGGCAGGGTTGGATATAAGTTAAGTTGGTTAATGATAATCTTCTTTAAACAAAACAGAGGGGGGCAGCGTGTAAACCCATCATATGGAGGATTTTTTGTTTGATTGTTTATTCGGTGTGGCTTAATTCGGAGATAAACTCTCACGTCCCTCGCTTTTATTTTACCAGCTCGTGGTGTGTGTGGCGTCTGCGCGTCCATCGGCTGCCGTGCACCGTGCCGTGCCACACCAAGGAAGGAGGCCTGAGAAAAACACAGGTGCTGGGGCTCTATTTAAGCTGCTCAGCCCTCTGTCCACTCGGTGTGCACAAGGCGAGAGATCACAGCCTGCACCCTAGCGCCCCCCACCCCAGCCCCAACACACACACACATAACCTCCATATGTGCTATCCGTGTGAGGCTTTGCACGTGTGCGTGTGTGTGTGTGTGTGTGTGTGTGTGGATGGGGGTTGTTCAAGCTTGAGTAAGCCAAAGTTGGGTTGCTTTCATGTTATGCTTGTTTTAGAAAGATGGGGCTTGTGCAATGGCAGTCCACCCTAATAAGCATTAGACTGAAGTATTTCTTGACACCCCCCCACCACACACCACACACACACACACACACACACCTCCCAAACTTGACTATGAAAGAGAGAGAGAGAGAGAGAGAGAGAGAGAGAGTATGATCCCATCTGTCTATACACAGTAGCCTGCATATAATGGAAGCTTATAGGCCTCTGATCCTGTATCAGTGCCTCCTCCTGCCTTGTGTGACCTCCAAATTACAATTTAATAGAAGGACACGTTCAAACGCTGCCCTTGTCTTAGAGAGAGAGAATGAGTGTGTGTGTGTGTGATAAATGGTGAGTGTGCAAGAGAGAGACTCTGTGTGTGTGTGTGTGTGTGTATGAGATGTGGTTGGGGGGTCGATCTGTTGACAACAAGCAGCAGGTGCAAGGCGCCTGGCTTTGGTTAAAAAATAAATAAATTAAAAAAAAACGCGCACAATTTACGCACCTCGACACGGACGCACACCGTGGAAACTGCGCAAAAAAGTCCCCTCTCATCTCGAGCCACGGCAAATTATAAAACTGTCACCTGACCCCATGAGCACACATCACTATTACAACATTTTTTATTATCACTCCAGCTGAGTTTTGTAGTGTTTTTTAAGAAATACCCTTTTAATTGCACTAAAATCGTGTGAAAAAGCCGTTTTGCCGCAAATCCCTCTAAAATAGTTGTGATTTAAGGGTGATGGCGAGGTGAAAATATAATATGTATTTAAAGCAGACTCGCTTGTTTTGGCCTTTACAAGGATGGCTTAATTGCTGCTAATATCCACCCCTCCTATAATAACCCAGAAAGAAAAAAAGAGGAGAGCAGTGCTTCTCCGTTTTAACATGCAGACTGGCAGGTCACGGTCATATAACTTAGTATAAATTACCACTCAGTCAAGAGGAATGCTGCAGCCCTGCGCCTTACCTATTGAGGAGAGGAGAGAAGTGAGAGCACAAAGTTTAGTCCAAAGGGCCCCCGCTCATTCCTGCACTGACAGCCGCGCTGCAGAGGCTATAGGGAGACTGGTGCTCTTTGGATGCTGCATGAATACACACCAATGGGAAAGTTGTGTTCAGTTAACCGGTGAAATCCGAGAAAAAACAGGGCAGGGCAAGTATTTCTCACCGCCAGACTCCGGCTTAATAGCCCCCCCCCAACCTTCCTTAATAGACCTCTCTCTCTCTCTCTCTCTCCCTTCTCCTTCTTTCCTCTTGTTCCTTATAGTTGGACTGACAGTGCCTGTATTAACTTCGGTACACAAGATGTTGTGGTTGAAGGAATGAAAAGGGAGGTATCAATCCAACCATCAATCCAAACAAAATCATCTATATATATATATATATATATATATATATATATATATATATATATATATATATATATTATTTTTCCCCTGAGTCGCTTTGTGCTTTTCTTCTTTTAAAGACAATTTAAAATCACTTTTACTTCAAATCTGGAAGCCATATTAAAAAAAAGAAAAATACTAATCGTCTTTATGTTGTTGACGTTCAGCTTGATGTTCAAGCAAATCCTGTTTGACAGATGCACTTGCACAGATAAATGCAAAACAACTTAAGGGAGCGAAGAGAGAGAGAGAGAGAGAGAGAGAGAGAGAGAGAGAGAGAGAGAGAAAATATGCGAGTCTCCATTGTTGCCGCACTTGTCTCACATTCTCGTTTACTCTCATGTAAGTATCACACACAGAGATTACTCCTCGCTAAGTTCCTTTGTCTTGTGATCCATATTTGAGTTGACAGATCACGAACAAGAGCTCCCCCACTGTTAATGACCCCAGCCAGCAACAGATAGACTCACACTCCCAGCACTTTTTTTTACCACTGCCACTCTGGCCTACATATGTTTGCATTTGCAGCTCTGTCTCGTTTACATGGTCAAACATGCTCTGATTGGAAAAATCATCATGATATTTAGTTAACATTTACTTCTGGTGTGTTTCCGGAATCGTATCATGGTGTTAAATTCCTACAAATATTTCTTTAACACACAGACTGCTGGTGCATTTATGGACATCCATCATAAATAATGTGTGTTTTTACGAAGTAAAGCGCCATGAAGGGGTGTAACACTGCAAAGTTGGCACCTTTAGCTGACTTGTTTTTTCTTTTACACAATCTCTCAAACAAACACGTCGCTTTCACTACTATTTCTCTGTTCCTCAAGCATTTTTCCACCCTTAAGTTAAGTTTATATCTGCATATTTACACTGCGTTTCCAGAGCCTTTTGGGATAATGAACGTAGCGCAAATGAAGCCCATTCATCGCTGGTTTTGTATTCATGAGTCTCTATCTGTGGCTCCATCTCTCAGATATAGCCCTAATCCTCGTGTCCTCCTTTGCCGATAAAAATGCTCTTCAGTTTACGATAAATTTAATCTCAATCATAGCCGGGACTTGTCGCAGCCAATAAAACTTGTGGAGTGCGTAAAAAAAAGGAGAGGTGGGTGGGTGGGGGGATTGTGCGATAAGGGTCTGGTAGTGCGGCGGTGCCATGGCCCCTCGGTGCTCTTGATAGGGCCTATCTGTCTCCGGCAGGCCGATTTAAGACCCGGAATGAGTTTAACATATGATACAGATTTACTTCATCTGCAGTGAGTGCGGGATGCGGGAGACGGTTTTTGTTTCAGGAGCTGAGCTTTCGGGCTTGTCTGCATTATGGCCTCGGTTATTTCAGGATCACGGGCCCATTGAGTCGTACGGCTGAAGCTTTTGACAAACTTGTTTTTGTGTTTTGATTGGTATCCTGTCTGAGGGGGACGCATGCATGCAGATAGCTTACGCGCACGTTTCATCCAGTGGAGACTGATAACATCTACGGAGGGGAGAAAAAACACAACAACATAATCCACTCTAAGATTTAAAATATCTACAGCTAAATTCACTATTTATAACAATTCCAATTTATCAGACTCAGATTTAAAACAATCAAATACATATTTAAACAACTATTTTTACGCGCTATAAGTCATAGTAACTTTGTTTTTTACGCAAAAGTGCCACAGCCTCCCATGTTGATAACTTATAACCATGAGATTAACAAATGATACTGGTCTAATTAGGCACGTTTTTGTGTGAGAGCTGCTTTCCTGCTCTCTATTCTCCGCGTTAAACGCTCCCTTTCAGCCTCTGTTCCGTGCGCTTTTACGCGCACGCACACACGGCCCGTAGAAAATTCAGATTTTAAGCTTCCAAGACTTTGCACAAAAACATCCTGTGAAAAAAAATATACCAAAACATCCTGCTCGTTCCTGACACAACAGTAGGCCTGAAAGGGCTTGTGCTCCACTTTTTTTTGGAGGCAGCAAAGTTTAAGTAGTGTCATTAAAAAGCAAAAGTCGGAGAGAAATCTGTCCTGGCGAAAGATTTGCAGTTTACACCGCCGCCGAAGAAGCTTTTTTTTCACGCCAGTCTCCACTTTCTAAAAGTCCTGCCGTCTCCCTGAGCCAAACAGCAGCCCCTGCCCTACTTTCTGCTGCTAAAAAGACACGACTGCTGCAGCCACAGAGAGCCGGCGCGTATCACAGAGCTGCCTGCAAGTTAATACAGCGCCGCATTTACATGTGGGGAAACCCTCAGCGCTGCTTCTAGGAGGCACGAAAATCTTTGCGCAAGTGTTTCCACCAAAACTATAGCTCCTGCAACAGTGTCCTATAGCAAATCTGCCCTAGTCTGCAGCATAATTGGTTGGGGATTTAGATGGAAAGGGACTGCAGGAGAGAAAGCCTTTTTTTTTTTTTTTGGAGGGGGAAATGGTTCTCGTCCGAGGAAGAAAAGCTCTTTTCAGCGGGCCACAATGGGAGATTGGGACAGGGGAGGAGTCCCATCGTGATTAGCCCATTTAATGGCGCGTTTACTTAATTTCTGTATTCACTAGCAACGGTAAACAAAAGGGGAAATAGCACTCACATTTTTAAGTGCTGCGTGACGTTGACGTTTGCCAGAATTTACAGAGGCAGTCATATAGAGGAGGGATTTTAGCTACATGACTGAGGGTGTCATAATAAATAATAATAATAATTTTAAAAAGTGAGGGTGAAGTTTGACCTCCCCTGGAAAAATAAAATCTAGAGCATCTTAAAACACAACCTTAGTTTGTTCACGTTAAATAAAAAAAAGACCAAACAACTCACACCAACATGACATATAATAAAAAAAAGTCAACTCTGACAGCTGACAGCCCTAACCTGCTCCGGGAACATAAGCCATGATGAGCATTAATGCGTCCACAATCCAATAATGACCCAATATGAACATGTGTTTAGCCACTTATCAATGTCCTTATCCGTAATCGGATGGAGGGAGAGACAGACAGCATGCAAAAAAAGAGGGTATAGCAAATTGAATACTGTATTTGATTTAGAAATGTATGGTACATTAACATAATAACCACGCAAGAAATAAACATTGAATAGGCTAATGTAAAATAAGCGCTTTGGGCGACCCTGGGGCGGCAGAGAGGATGAGGAGGAGGAGGGTGGCTGCAGACTTGAATAAATGTACTATTAACCAGCTATTCCACTTTTCTCTCCATATATATATATATATATATATATATATATATATATATATATATATATATATATATATATATATATATATATATATATAGTTCTTGTGGTTGCATAAATATGACCTGGGAACAAATGTCATTATCAACCCTTTCCCCCAGCCAAAAAGAAAAAGAAAAGAAAAGCAACAAAAACGCCTAGAGCACTTGAGTGGTAAGTTTTGACAAATATTTTATGTAGGAACACCAAGTCAAGAAAAGTGAGGAAGGGATAGAAAAGAGGATGGAGACGGAGAGGGAGGGGAGGGGGGTGGGGACTGGGAGGAGAGCAATAATTATGTACAAGCATATTTCTACACGTATATTACAGACCGGGAGAATGATCGCATTATTTGAGATATACATAATTCAATATAAAATTTTGAAAATAAAAATAAAAATCTGATACAGTCATAAACGATCCCGTTCGACATTTTTTTTTTCTTCTTGAGCATGTATACCCCACACAGGCAGTGACAGAAGTGTATTTTAAAAAAGGTGCTTACGACTTAAAATGATTGTCTGATGAACACAAAGTGAAGAGAAAAGAAAAAAAAACAACAGGATTGCATCTTGTCTGCATGGCATGACCGCCGTCATCACCATCATCACCATCATCACCATCATCATCATCACTTGGACTTTTAAAAAAAAAATGATGGGGAAGAGAGAACAAAAAATTGCGACGAAGACAGCAAGACGATCTGTTTTTATTCCCTCTGATCGATGTTCCTGATGGAAAATCTTGCATTCAGGTTATTTTCCCTGATTACAAAAAAAAATATAATAATTAAAAAAAAAAAGACATCATGCAAGTAGTAGTCTAGTAGTCTAGTAGTTAGTTGTTGCTACATTGGTGGTGGTGGTGGTGTGGGGGTATGAAGAGGAGGGGGAAGGCGTGGGTCCTTTTTGAAAGCGCTTTTTAATAAAAAAAAAAACAAAAACAAAAAAAAAACGACGTGCTTTATCTCTTTTTTATTTTAATATATTATATCAATCGGTCCTTTTTTCATCCGCGATATTTCATAAGTCTTTTTTTTCTTCCTCTCAGGTCCATTTTCCCTGTAAATATTTTCTCTTTTTGTTTGTTTTTGTGTGTGGGTTTTTGTTTTGTTGTTTTTTTTCTCGTTTGTTTGTTTTTTTTTGTTTGTTTGTTTGTTTCCCTCCGTATCATACATCGCACTCCGAGTCACTGGATGTGACGGACAGGAGGATGGACGTCCCAGTGTCGACTCTCTCTGTCATACTGGAAACGCTGGTGGTGGGGCTGGCCGCGGTCGAGGGCGACTCCGCCGAGCTGTGAGGGGTGAGACCGGCCTCTGAGAGGGACCTCATGCCGCTCGGTCCTATTGCTTGGTGCTGGAGCCTGGAGAAGAAAAAAAAAAAAAAAAAAAAAAAAAAAAAAGAGGCGAGGAGGGGAAGGGGTGCAAAAAGAAGGGGAAAAAAATGAGAGAAATGGCAATTAGACCTGAGAATGTCCCCCCTCCCCTCATCCTCCCCTCTTTCCCCTCCTCCTCCTGCAAAATAGGGGTCCAAACTCGCCTTTCTTTCCCCCTGCCGGCCCCAGCCATGCATGCATGCTTTTATCAAATAGCCAGCTTTCAGGGGACAAAACACTGCACTATTTAGACTACCAAATGTTGGAAGAAATGTAATGGCTTTTTTTTGTTTTTGTTTTTGTTTTTTATCCCCCCCTCCTCCTCCTTCCCTCCTTCCTTGCAAAAGTAGGAATGATCAACGCGAAAGTCAGCAGTGTGGGATTTAAATATACGAGTCATATCACTGCAGAGAGAGAGCGAGAGAGAGAAATAAGCTTTAAATCCAGCTTGGTGTCTTATATAAAAAGTAGTTTGATGGCAGTCTTGTTTTTATTCTGCTTTTATAGTCGCTCCGTGCATTGGTGTCATTCTTCCTTGCACAGTATCTTCTAAACCCCCACCGTCACTGTGCAGGTTTATAACCAAATTGATTCATTATTTCTGCATACAAAAAAAATATAGGCCCCATTTTTTATTTTTGTTTACTGCAAATGCAAAAAAAAATGTCACAGATGCGTCTGAGCCTGATGGATGATGTATGAATGAGTGACGTGGTGGAGATCCAGGTTACTCCAATCATCCTAAATGTTTATCTGCAATCCACTCACGATAATAACTCCATCACGGCGGGATAATGTCAGCCAGGAAATATATCTCTTCATTTAGGAGAAAGATTAGAATAGTGTTCATATGGCTTAGTACTCTGCGAGGTATTTTCTAATCAATTACAGCATTTCAACGGAATGATACCACACTTAATGTTATGAATACAGCCTATGTCTTCCTCTGCTTTTTTTTTTTTTTAACACGGATGCTCGTTTTAGTCCAGCAATATCAATAATACCTTTATTATCCTTTGAGATCATCTTTTTTTCCCCAACAATGCTAAGTAACGTGATGTTCAAATGATAAAAGCGCCCTAGTTCCTGAGAAACAGAGCTGCTGTACGCTGTGTAGCTTAAATAAATCCTGACATAGCTTTGGGTAGAAAGACAGTAATATTTAAAAATGATCTGCAAGACTTGACAATTTGAAATGTGTTTAAAGGTGCAGATAAACGCATTTAACTTTTAGTTGAATATTGTGGATATAAAGATACTTTTGCTGTCCTGTGTATTTTATACTAATACAGAATAAAAATCATTCAGAAGGATGTTTACACTATAATCACCTTAATAGTTGTAACACTATAAATAAGTGAAGTCCAGAAATGTTCTTATATATATAATTTGAGCATTTTCTTGGTTATTACAGGACTTTCACTCTTACGGAAAACACAAACAAGCTTTTTGTATTAAAAAAACCTCAATAATCTTCTATTCGGTTTAACAGCAAACCAATCTGTGATTATATTGTTATTGTTTTATAATTCAGAATTATTTAAACTTAAAACTTGAGTTTTAACATTAAAAGTGTTTTTTTCTCAGTGGGATAAATCCATATTCTGGTCAAAAATAGCCACAAAGTTAAATCGCACATCTGCCGAAAATATTTTAGAAGGTCCTCTACATTAAATAAAAACGCATCTTATATTTTCAGAAGTAGTTTTTGATTTTTTTTTCCACAGGATAAATCGTGTTTTCCACGTTCATCCTGATTTCACTTCATAACAAAAATGTCGCCGCAGCCTGCTCCCTCCCCCTGCAGCCGCTCTTTTCTCCGCCTGTCTGTCCACAGACCGTCTCTGTCCGCGCAGCACAGCCACACGTTCAATCAAATCTCCTCTTTTTCCTTTTCTTTGCATATTTTTACGCATTTTAGAGGAAAACTTTCTCGCCTTCCCGTGTTTCCAAAAAAAGAAAAAAAAACAGAAAGAAGCACCAACCTGTTTTTGGCCGCCGCGGCTCTGTCTCGTTGCCTCCGGTTTTTAAACCAGTTTCCGACCTGTGTGGGAGTGAGTCCAGTGGCTTGAGCCAGTTCCCTTTTCTTGCTGGGGTTTGGGTATGGGTCCTGAAGGTACCACTCCCTCAGCAGGCTCCGCGTCCGCTCTTTGAAACAGTGCGTCTTCTGCTCGCCGTCCCAGATGGTCCGAGGCAGCGGAAACTTCTTCCGCACCCGGTACTTATCGACCGGTCCGAGGGGGCGACCGCGGAGCTTCTCGGCCTCCTGGTAGTGCGCCTCCAGCCACATGGCCTGCAGTTTGCCGTGCGAGTCCTTGGTGAACTTGTGGTTCTCCAGGATGTGGTAGAGGTCTCTGAAATTCCCCGTGTGGAAAGCCACCACGGCCCGGGCGCGCAGGATGGACTCGTGCTTGTTGATCGCCTCGCACGCTCCCGGAGCCACCGGCAGGGACCAGAGGAAGCGGCCCAGCCTCTCGATGTCCCCGGTCTCCTCCAGCGTCTCGCAGACGCTCGCCACCTGCTCCGGGGAGAAGTTGAGGGTCGGTAGTTGAAACATGGACAAGTCTTCTGGAGACCTGGTGGTGGGAGCGCTGTTCGCCAGGAGCAGAGGGCGATCAGCGAAGTTTGGCAGGAAGAAATGGGAGGGATAAAGCTCTAAAGGGGATCTGAAAACCATGGAAATGACCTGAGAGAGAAAGAAAATTATCGAGAAAAAGGGGAAAAAACCGAAAAAACACGGCAAGTAAAAAAGATTGAATGATTCAATAGCTATCGCCTAATGACACCAGCCTCATAATATCTCCCCCCTAAATCCGCCGTTGAGTGTAGCATTGAAACATTTTGTTTCCCTTTTCTATTGGTCTTCTTGGTGTCGTTGTAGCGTTGTCATGGCAGCCCTGCCAATCACTGTCAAGCGTGCCAATCATTAGCCAGTACGTAGCGCGAGGCTTTCACCACTTGTGCAGCACGCACGGGGGGTTATCAGAGTCTCCGATCTCCACAGCAACCCTCCCACCGCACCGCGCGCATCAGGCACAAGCCAATGCTCGCCTATCTGCTGAATGGAGTGAGCAATTAGAGGGTGGAATATTATTGCGATCTTAACGAGGCTCGTTAAAGCTAAAGAAGATATGTAGACTGGAGATGCTTAGCAGAGCCGGGGAGAGGGGAGGGAGGGCGGGAGGCAGAGGGAGCTTTAAAAGGGTGACAAATGGACAACCAATGACTGCAACTCCGGAATACACGTTTTGAATAGAAGCGAGTCAATTTGCACATTATTCCCGTACATTTTTTTCGGTAGTAGCTACTTTTTTTTATCTTTTTTTTTATCAGGCCAGTCTTTTTTGTGTGCGGGGGACAGGAAGGCGTTAGGGTCCTGCACGGTTTTTTTTTCTTCCTTTTGATATGTGTTATCACTTTCCATTTTCTTGTTTTCCTCAAAGATCCAATCATGACACAGTCTGATAATCTTTTGGCTTCTGCCGTGGATGCGTCGATGATTTAAAAAAGAAAAAAAAAAAAAGCATATTCGCAATTTTTTGATGACTTTCCTCCTGCTCGCTGGTGTGTGTGGTCACTTTGTGCCGGGTGGGTGCCGGGAGGCTGCGGTGTGATGCCGCTCCCCCTCCCGCTGTCCCCGGCCTTGCCTCCGGGACGCCGGGCGCAGCCCTGGCCCCCTGCCCGCCGCCTCCTCTCCAACCAACACAATTTATTGTTCCAAATGAATATCGATGCGCAGCGTTAGGTTGATTAAACAAAAGTCACAGCGCTTTATTTCGAAAACTAATTTACCAATGGCATCGCCCTTTTAATGCCACCAGTTTATCACGTTTTCTTTCCTTTTTTTTTTTTGTCATAGCCTAACCCTCTAATTAATACCATTAGTATTGGAATTACAATCAAATGGCGACATGAAAGCTTCTTGGGGGACATAAAAGCAGTTTTCATGTATTTGATCTGGTGGTAAGGACAGATCAATGTCCACATCCAGTCACAGGACTCGGCTTATAGCAGTAGCCACGGCGGTGTGATTTTCATGTTTATGGCTAAAACAGCTTCATATTTAGACAGGGCTTATAGGGTGTTAAAATAGTGTGAGTTCACTCTAACACGAACAGTGCTCACATTGTGAAAGGGCCGCATACAAGGCGTAGCATCTAGACTCCGCTTAATCCGCCCTCAATAAAGCTGACATAATGATCCTAAGCCGCCTTTCTACAAAATCATTCAGGAATTCAAAACTTTTCCTTCCCTCTCCTCTCAGATTTGCACATTCTCCGGGGCTGTCCAGATAGACCACCGACTTCAGGCTCGGAGGGGGGGACAGTGAGTAGACCAGCTCTCCGTGCGTGTGCGTGCATGTGTGTGTGTGTGCTCAGCGTTTCCTGATTGTGTTCACCTCAACCGATACGCAGGTGCGAGCGTGCAAATTACGCACACTGTCACGCATCTGCCTTTTTTTCTTGCACCCCCCTGTCCCAAAAAAAGGTGGGTTACTTTGATTCCTGCATGCGCGTACGTGCACCTGTGCTGTGCATGTGTCTGTAGGTGTGTGTGTGTGTGACACTGAGCAGGGGTTGTGATGATCTCGTTGCAGGGTCAGGTTTGTGCGCGTCTTTCGGGGATGTGTGTGCGCGAGGGAAGGTGGGGGTGGGATGGGATGGCGGTGGGGGCAGTATATGGGATCAAACCTGTCCACTGCGCTGCTATACGAACCTGCAGGAGAACTAATTCCAAGTGGCACTTGAATTGGTCCCGTTGGAAAGCTCCGTGGACTGGAAGTAAAGGCTGGTATTTTCGTGCTGGTGTTAAAACTAACCTCCTAGCCTATTACACCCCCCTCCCCTGTCTCTCTCTCTCTCTCTCTCTCTCTCTCTCTCTCTCACACACACACACATGCACGCACCACCCCTAAAATTAAGCTGAGAGTGCCGGCTTAGCAGCGCCTACTCCGAATATGCAAAGCCTCCTACCTGCCCGGTGTTCCTGGTGCACCAATTTAGGCGATCACCATTCAAGCCCAGGCTGCAGGTATTATCCAGCATTATGTTCTGGAGGAGCCTTGTTTGGGAGTAGCCCTCGCAGGCAATTCGGAAATCACTCCTAGAAGAGACTAGAGGTGAAATGTAAAACCTGAATGGGGATTGGGGGGGTAGGGAGGGTTGCGGGGGTGATGGGTTTGGAGGGGGGGTGGTGGTGGTGGAGGAAGCCACTGGTAATTCACATTCTTTTACATGGCTTTTGTTTACGTTAAGCATGTAATTAACACCCCCCAAACAAGTTTATTCACCTGCCCTAATTGTGTGTTTATCCGCGGGCTCGCTGAATGTTCCCGAGCAGCGGGGGACGAGCGCTCTGAATGCGCGTCGAGCATTTAGCGTCCCCTCCGTTTACTTACAGCCTAAACCTCCAGACACGACAACACAAACAGATTTTACGCACGCAAAACAAACAAACAAGCAAACAAACAAACAAAAAAATGTGGCAATGTGTCGGTCAAGCAGACAGAGGCGCATCTCTCCTCCAGTGTGACCATATAAATGCAGATTGATTGATTGATTGATTGATTGATTGATTGATTGATTGGTTGATTGGTTGATTGATTGATTGGTTGTGATGCACCCCGTGGAACTTTTTGTAGGAAGGAAAGTTTTGTAGAAATAAAGTTCATTTTTTTGCCCTTACAGTGATGTTCTGCGGCAGATCTCAGCAGCAGGCAACGAATCAACAACATCAGTGTGCGTTCTGGTTAATTGCCAATTAGTTATTTTCGTGATCAGCCTGTTCCAATAAGGGCAGCAAATAAACAAAGCTGGCGTTACGTCATGTACGGGGAGCGAGCGAGAGAGAAGGGGACCGGATGAGAGGAAGAAAGAAAAAAGGTGTTGACTGTAAAAGGTAAGAGGGAAAGGGAAAGAGAAAGGAGCCGCGAAAGAAGGGGTCTTGTTTTATTTTTTTGCTCCCTCGTTGACCCCGGTTTGGCAGAGGTTGGCCAGAAAAGGCAGCACACCCCTCCCTGGCAAACACAGGAGAGACTCATGTGTGCCTGCTGCTCCATCCTGGATTCATCTCAACAATGCACAGGACGAGACTTTGGAGTAATGACGGGTACGTAAGAAAAAAATAAAATAAATCAGGGTTTTCATTTTCGTTTTTTTTTTTGCTTTGAACTAAGTTGCCTGTTTATGTGCATGTGCACGCATACATTTATTTTCTGAGGGTATCGCAACTTTTAATTATCATTCACACGCCAAGAGATGAATGGCATTTTATTTTAATGATGAAATTCAACGCTGGTGGTTTGGTTTGTTATTTTATTTTATTTTTAACCAAGCATATCAGGAGTTACCTTTTCTTTTTTTTCCGCTCTTGTTTTTCTCTTTGCTCTTGTTCGTCCCCTGCAGAGCTGAAAGCAGGCTCCACTCCACGGACTGTCAGCACTCGAGTTTGGGACTGGACGTGACACCGGTTCGCTGCTATTTCACCGCTCAGTTTGTCCGAGATCAGGATGGAAATCCAGCCGCTGCTCCTGTAAGTTCAGTCTGAGCGGACCAGTCTGCTGTCTGCTCGGTGACTCGTTTTATTTTTCGGACGCGTTTTTAAAAAAAAAAAATTATAAAAATTATAGAGATAAACTTTTCAGGCCATTTTAGTTTGAGTTGGGGAGATATTTATCCCAGATATCTTCTTTTAAATCACGAAATTCCGTTGTTAATGTGGTGTGTTTGCCCTTTTTTTCATCATCCGAGCACCGGGGAGATGAGTCTCTTTGCAGAGCAGATGTGTGATGCTGTCGGGACGGGGCGCACAATCCCCTCAGTCCCACGCTGCCCATGCCAGGGTACGGAGACTCTCTGTGACTACACTGTAAAAAATATCAGTCTAAACTAGTCATTTAATGAAGCACCGACTTTTAAAAAAATATACGTTTCTCGCTGAAAAGGTGTGAAAGCTCTGGCGACGGGAAGGGACAATTTCATGTGTTTCAGCTGAACTTTTTTTTTTATGATAATTTTGACTCAATGCAGTTTTTCTTTATTGTAATGGAGATATTAATAGACAGTCTGTTTCGCATTAAAATGCTGATATGTGTCTGCAAAATCCATGCGTAAAACTTGCGGAATCACCTGGTTGCCACTTGCAGAATTTCACGCGTTTTAGGAGAGGTGTGATGAAATTAACATTTAAGTGTTTTGATATTTTTTGCAGTGCATTCTTTCCTGATTTAAGATAAAACACATGCTCCGATGCCGTGGGAGTATTATTTTATTGTTTCCCTTTTCAAAACCTTCATGTGTTAAAATTTACGTACGCCATTTTGCATATTATTTAATTGACTGGCAGATCTGGAGCGCTAAAACAACTGATTCGTTTACTCCTCCTTGAAACAGTTGCCAACTTAGTGCGTGTAATCACAGGTGCAGTAGGTCACCCCTCCGTGCACGTTTGCAGAAACACGCACTGAACACAGCAGTGGCTTCATCCGAAAATGAAGAGACAGAGAACAGAAAACAGAAAAATGCGTCGGTTGAATAAACGCACATTTTTTGCAATTTTTTTGTGAAAGTTTTGTCATAATGATCTGCAAATGTGGCGCCAACTTTAACAGCAAAGCTTGTACAAAAGTTTTTAACACCTCTCTGTCTCTCTCTCTCTCTCTCTCTCTCTCTCTCTCTCCCCCTTTCTTTTATTGTTTTTATTGTGTGGTCTCATTAGGGGGACTTCCTGGCAGAGCTGGGAGCTTGTATCGGAGCTGTCCAATCAGTGTATTTACACGGGTTGTTAGCGACAGTTAATGAGGGCTCCTCCCCGGGCCGGTAGAGAAAGGCGCCTCAACATTAAGATTTACCTTGTGTCAACTCGTTACTTCTAATGAACCTCCATGCAAAAGCCTCCTCGTACTCAATGGAGCCGTGCGCCCGGATCTTGTGTGTGAGACCCTGGAAGAGTGGAGCTGCAAGCCGGCTTCCCTCTCCCCCTTTTTCTTCCGCTCACTCAGGGAGAGTTGCTTTTTCTCTGCAGGTCCGGGCTCCATGATGCATGCATGCATGCCTCTCTCTGTGTGTGTGTATGTGTGTGTGTGTGGAGTGAAGGTGGGTGGTGCATATAACCAAGTCTTTATAAGAGTGTGACGGTGGCAACCCAGGCATCAGTATTTCCACTTTTCTCTAAAAAATGGCTCCGTAACACACAGTTGTCATGTGTTTTCTATTAACACACTGCAGCCTGCAAACACACTATGAAGTCAAAATGTGTTGAAACTGAGAGCTTTTAAAGATTGCTGTCTAACCATCATCATTATCACCGCCATGAATGTGTGATCAGAGACAGGACCGAGCAGAGAGACGGTGTTTGCGTGTCCGTATCACAGACCTGATACGTCCTCCATTTCTTTGGCAAATGAGGCTTGACATGTCAGCTTATTGCCTCTGCAGAAGTAAGTTCATTTATAATCACCCTCCATCCCCCACCGGAGCGGCTCAGCAGCTCGGGCTCCGGCCCCTCAGTCCACCCCTCGTCTGGCCCCCAGTGTGGCTTGTTGAGCCGCATCAACAACACATCACTGCCCCTCAATTCAGGTACAAACTGGAGGAGTTTGGCGGATCCCTGAAGTGGACTCCCCTCTTACTCTCCTAACCCACAGAGACACCACTTAAAAATCAATTAGGCTCGTCTAGTCCCCCCCTCACCACCACCACCACCACCCAGCCAGTCATGAAACAGGTGGCCTCTAACAAAATTCTGGGAGGGACTTAAAAGTGAAAAAAAAAATCCAACTTGGATCCAAGATTTAATCTGACCTCTGCGTCCAGTTATGAATGAGTGGAAGCGCCCTCACCCACCTCCTGAATTTACCCAACTTTATCTGCCTTCATGAGGTCATTTTTAGTAACCTATTTTTCGAGGTAAAAAATAACAGCGACCTGTTACTTGACAGCATTTCTTTTGCCTCCTCCTTCATTTGAGAAATGAAACTCCATCCCTCTTTTATTCCGCAGCCCCCAAATTGTATTGTCTCTGGAGCTGACAGGGCCTTTTGAGCGCGCTTACGAGCTCCTCTCCATCCACGGGCGGCCAGCAGGCGACAAAGTGGGCCACAAACATGCAGCCCTGCTGGCCCTGCTGGTGATACTGACAGAAAAAAACCACACAGCTCACATCCTTGATATATGTAGAAATATATAATAGTTGTTCTCCCTCATGCAGCCCCCCCCCTCCCCCTTTTTCTTGCATATCGCATTTTCTCACGTTGGTCTCTCACCTTCAGTTTAAGTCGCCCCCCCCTCCGGTGTTAAAGAGCTGCAGCGGTGTGACACGGAGCCGCAGCGCTGGAGGAGGCCGCCTGCTCACTCTTCCAGGTAGATGGGCTGATGCGGAGACAGAGGCAGAGAGGGAGAAATAAATATAATGGGTGCATATCAGATGCATGGCCCCGAGCATTACATATGATGCTTTTTTTGAAGAGCAAGAAAGAAAGAAAGGGGGCATTATCTTCCTCTTCCTTCTCCTTCTTCCCAGTTTATTCCCACATCCACTCCTTGAGGAATCATTGCGGATCAGCCCCTTCATCCACACGTGTGAATGTGCGCTCTGTGGAGAGTTACATCAGCACAAACGATGACAGACTTTCTCTAGGAAAAAAAAAATATATGACTGTTTTGGACTTGACTGTCAGGGATGATTAAGCGGCCCCGGCTCTTTAGATGTAGATATGAGCCGCGGAGATGGCCCTTAAGCCCGGTGTCACGGGAGCTGACAGGCCGTAATTACTCTGGCTGACATATCGTTTCTTAGAGCTTACTAATGTGGGAGATGTGGATACTACGGGCTGCACCGCGCACAGCCGAGGCCGCTCAACTCTTTGGCCACGCAGCCCCTCTTTAACCCGGCCCACACGGTCCGCCGCTGACCTTTCTCCATCTGCGCGTCTCGGTGGCGAAACAGCCTCTCATTTATGAGCCAGTGATATGGCAGAGGAGATCACGAGGGTGAGTGTGGATGGAAACAGACGTTAAGGTAAACACAAAAGTAAAACAATGGTGGAAAGTAACTGAGTACATTTACTCAAGTAGTCCACTGTACTTGGGAAAAAAAATAGAGATGCTCCATCTGCACTGCATTTTAAAGGAAGATGTTCTTCTAACTCAACTACTTTTACCACGTTACATATTCATATTTTACATCCAAATATATGAAAATCTTTAAAATGTCATAATATTACAGGTAACAGCAGACCTACAGTTTATGAAGTTATAATATTTGCTGCACTTTGACAGCTACATTAGAGATTATCCTCACATGTTAAGGCTTTGCAGTTAATGTTTTAATATTTTCTACATAAAAACACACCTGAAAAGGTCATTCTGTATAAGAAGTATGTTTACTTTAGATACCTGGAGTAAATTTTGCTCATAATACTTAAGCACTTCACTTAAATACAACTTTAAATGCAGCACATGTCTATATACTTCTTCCAGCATGCAAAATATATCTCAGAATTATTAAAGTACTGTAGGAAGTTGCTTTTAGGTGGACTCTGAAATAAGCTCACTATACGAGTAGTAATTAAGTACTTGAGTACAATTTTGAGGGACTTGTACTTCACTATTTCCATTTTATGCTACTTTATCCTTCATTCGAACTACAGTTCAGAGGGAAATATGATATTTTTTACTCCAATTCATTTATTTAACAGCTTCTGTTAACTGCCACTTTACAGATAGTAAAGTGCATATAAAATAGTGCATATCAATGTATACAAACATAGGATCATCTTAAAAATATTATTTCATATTACAGGTAAAACATTTCAACAGTATATAAAATTGTAGTTTTAGATTCACCTTCACCAGCTACAACATTAAAAATAATCTTTGCTGGTTAATGAATCACAGGTGATATTTCAGTAATATTTGAAAACAAAACATGGAGATTGTCATTCTGCATCATGAGAACTTTTACTTTTGATACTGATACTGTGCATTTTGTCAGTAATACTTCTCAGTACAACCTTGAAAGCAAGACTTGAACTTGTAAGAATATTTTTAAATTGTGACATAGCTGTTTTTACTGAACTAAAGTGTCTAAATACTTCAAATATGATAAAGATAACATAAGAGATCAAATGTCCTACCTGACCTCTGAGTGGACTCCTCACTGGATCAGTAGTGGAAAGTCAGTAACTTAAGTACAGTTTTAAAGAACTTGCACTGTACTTGAGTATTTCCCCTTAATACAACTTTATACTTCCACTCCACTACATTTATTTGATGACTTCACTTACTAATTACTTTTAAGGTCCAGATTTTAAATACACAACCTAAAATATGATATGCAATAATTAAACTGTTGTAACACTGTAATATAGTAATAATATAAACATTAAACTACCCACAAGCATATAAAAATGTTCATATAAAAACTTCTAGTGCTTCTACATGTACTACTTATATGGTAATGGTTAATTTAATGATAGATTAATACTTTGGAATTGGAAATAAGTTCTTATTTTTGACACTTAAAGTAAATTTAGCTGATAATATTTTGCGACTTTTTTTTTATAACAGAGTATGGTAAAGGTAAATCCTTGTGGCATCACTATTTTTACTTAAGTAAAGTATCCGAGTATCCAAAGCTAGTCTGTGTTTACACCTGCAGTGTCACAATCATTTAACTCACAACATACGCAACTTCTATGTCTCTCTGCGGGCAAACGCTTTCATTTAAACTTTATTTTGTAATCGACTAATGTGAGAGACCTATATCGAGTAAGTGTGTGCGTGTGCGTGTGTGCGTGTGTGTGTGTGTGTGCGTGCGTGTGTGTGTGAAGGTTACAGTCAGCGCGTCACCCGCAATCCTGTCATTGTCTCACATTTTGTTTGTTGCGGTGTTTGCATGGCACGCAATGAAGCCGACCTCACAGCCTCTCTCTCTCTCTCTCTCTCTCTCTCTCTCCTCCTTGACTGCAGCTTTTGACATTACTCCACTCGATTGCCCGTTTACCCCCAAGTCAAGTTTGAGACAGGCAAGAAGTGTAAAAGAGGTGGGCCATGTCATATCCGCTCAGTGTGCATGGGATTGTTGCTGTGATCATTGTTCAGGAGAACAATTCCTGCACAGAGCAGGCAGGAAGGCAGCAAATCAGAAAAAGTGGAAGAGCAGTTGCAAACAGAGGCTGGTTGGACAATATGCACAGAGTTTTTCACTGCAGCAGAGGCTTTGTCGTGTAGAAATTCTGTACTTATTGTAAGAAGTTTGATTTATTTATTCATTACAAACTTTTACACTTTTGTTTAGATGATTATTGAGATTGCCTGCGTCCTTTCAGGTTTTGTCTGATTAATCTGAAGGTAATTTACTCTGCCACTTGGACGGCACTTCAGGGATACTGTTATAATGGGATATATCCACTTTAATAAAGCACAAAAAACACCTTTCTCCTGACACTCCTGGGTGTCCGGGAAAGTTCATTTAAATGACCGTGAGGAGACTTAAACCGAGAAAAGTCCCAACAAAACACCTAAACATGATTAGATTATTTCAATACAAATATATTTCTGTTTTAAAAATATAGGCTATATATGTACATTTATTTGGGCGTACTTTTTTTTCAACATACCTGCAGTTTGATCACTTAAGATTTATTCAGCTATTTATTTCCTCCGGCATCCCAAATGTTTTTTTCCTTCGGGGTTGGTGTGCTGCTTGGCTATTTCAAGCAATTAAAGTCAAGTATAGCCTCAAACACATAGCTTACATTTGATTTTATCCACTCAGTCCTCCATTGAGTCTGAATAGTTTTTTAGTCTCTTTAGAGCCCACAATGTGCTAACGTGTATTATTTATTTGATAAAATAGCCAAACTGAAGTATAAATATGCTATGAAATAGAAACAACACCGCTATTGTGATAACTGACTGAGTTTTTGTCTAATTGGTTTCTCCCAGCAGCTCAGTGGTTGCTAGGCGACAAATTGGTTCCGGTTTCCATTCACGCGTGTGCCCAGGTGTGCGTGTTTGTTTTTTAGGGGTTAGTACGTCACGGCGTCTCCGGCTCGGCAGCCAATCGGCGACGAGGACGGGACTCAATCAGCGGACGTCTGAGAGAGCAGAGGGAGGAGGGAGGGAGGGGGGAGGTGAGCTGAGCTGTTCAGGTGAGAGGAGAGGAGAGGAGAGGTGCAACAGGTCAACAGCAGTTTGACCCCCCCATGCTGCAGGTCTGCACAAAATTAAAGTGCTGCATGTGAATTATGAGAACAGGCAGCAGTTTGTGGTTTTAAATAATAAACAGGTATAAAAATAAGCAGCAACAAGAGGTTAATAGGTTATATGAAAGCTATTATTTTGAGATTACAGGGGATAATTATGTTGCTAAATAATATTAACAACAATAAAGTCTTCCTCTTATTAGTATTAGTAGTATTTGTATTATTATAGTCTTTCAAAGCCTCATTTAAAATCATAAAAATGTGAAACAACAGCATTTACATTCTGCAGATTTCAGATGAATGCTTGTTAAACCAATATTTTGTAATACCTGACTCCAAAAATGTGGCTTAAAGTGTCCTATACAGAAATATATATATAATAAGCATTTATATATAGAAACATTTATTGAACGAGGCTTCTTAAACTCAGCAGTTTTATTTATCCTGCAGCTTCAAATTTGATAATTTTCCTGTTGTTTTGTGTGGTGTGTGTGTATGTGTGTGTGTGTGCCTCAACACACTGCTGATTGGTTTACAGTATCAGTAGTTTGTATCAAGTTAGATACACTCACTACACTGAAAAAAGGAGACTGGCAATCTCATGGATTTATGTAAGCATCTTGGGTGTATTTAAGACAATTGCCTCATATTCTAAAGTTAAGCTTAACAGTACAGTGTAGAAACGACATGATATGCAGAGAGGGTACATGAATTTGTTCAGATCATGTTGGGGAAGTGAGTCAATAATGTAGCGATGTTAATTATCGTGATATCGCACGCGATCTCGTGAATCTCCAATGGCTCGCTTACGGAACGCCACTATTTTGGTTGGTAAGTCTGGATTTTCTAATTAAATATTGTAGAAATCTCAGCCAAATGTAGTTTAATGTCTTGAGAGTCACCATGTAATGCTAACGTTAAATAATTACTGTGAGTTTGATGTTTCATTTGACTTTTTTTTTTTTTGGCGCGGGAGCCGTTAATGTTACATTTAGTGTGGCGCTCCTTTGGTCTTCTGTTTGAATTGGTTTGCCAACTGACTGTTCAGTTACACTGTTGTGTGTTAACTGCACCGTAACGTTAGTGAGAAAGTAGGATGTCCTGAAGTATGTGTGAATTCTTTGAAATATAAACCAGCTGAGAAACGTTCCCCTGCTTTTGACGTTAAGAGACCAAAGACGGGTGAAGTGGAATACTGCCCCTGTTTTCCACTTGGAGAAAGTGCCCAGTCCCTGGAGAAGATGAGGGTCGAACTCCTTTCAGATGTCAAGAAGCGCAAAACAACAGAGATACAGTTAGGGCTAAAATGGACAGAACATTTGCATTAAGAAGACAAGAAGTCATTTGTGATGCTCCCATGATCAGCAATGTACAAGACAGATGACCAGCTCTTTTTGATGCAATGAAGGTAATTTAAAAAATGATGCCCTGACTAGTTGTCTCATAGATAATGTGTTCATGTGTAAAAGTAATGCTCGACTTCATTAGGATGTGTTTCCAAATATTCCATAGCAGAGCCCAGATGATTAACCATGCACAGTGCACGCCATGATACGGTGGACAGGTGTAGTTTTGATGTTAGAAATGTCTTCTAAAATCTGTGGGCTGTACTGTTACTTAAAAATAATTTCATGTTGTTTCAGATAAACGCAGGGTTTAAGCTCATCACAACCATGCCTCTACAATCAAGGTTTCTGTCGCAGCTTGACCTTCTCTCTGAAAGTCTGCTGAGAGTGTTTGCAAAGCGATCGGGGGAGCAGGGCAAAAAGCTGAAAGACATGGCAGCCATGATGACAGTAAGAACTTTTAAATTGTTTAAATTAAATTGCTATAAAGTGTATATGCATTGCATTAGGTCAGTAAAAGATTTATAGGCATCCATTGCAAAGCTCAACTTCCTTTACCTGTGAGTACTGATTCCACTGAAAGGACCCAGTCATTTTTATCATGCTGTGCCACTGTGAGAAATGTGTCTTTTATATATCATCTTTGGAGATGATATAAATTCCAGTCCATAAAGGTCAGGTCCAAACTGGTAGTTTTAATGTTGTTTTGTAGATCCTGGTGTCACATGCTGGCTGTTTTTGTCTTTGATCACTTTCTTCCATGCTACTGAAAATTTGAGTTCAAATATCTCTATTTTCTTTGTTATAATTCTTAAGGATGACATTGATGCCCTCATTAAAGGACTCTGCATCTACCTGGATGAGAATCCTGATGTCTTGGTGCAGGAGTACATGGTGAGTGTTTTGTGAGTAGATTGTGGTTTTGTTACATTTCAACATATTCAGTTAACTCTGTGATCCTGCTTGGACTATTTAGGTCCATTTGTCCTCTTTATCACCTTGTCAAAGTGATTCCAGTGTTGAGATTTAAAAAATGGTTCAACCAGGCGAAAAAATATTGTTTCTCTTACATTAGGGGTTACACCAGTGTGAAAACACTTCAAATTTGTGATTCAACTTCCAGAAAAGAGTTCAGTCTTTACATTAGGTTATAAAGCTTGAAGGCTCCTCTTCATTTGATCTGGATGTTTGTTTTTTTCTCTCAGAAATTGACCATGAATGGCAGCATGGCAGGGCATTCTTTGGCTGCAGTAATCTACTATGCTGTTTACATGAGTTTAAATAAACTATAGTATTAGAATTGCTGCATTCAAAAGCAGTCTGTTTTTTTTAAAGCTTTAAGAAATGTTTTATCTTTAACCAGGAACATGATTGAGGCTGCTGCACACGACAGTGGGAATCTACGTCACCAGAGGTACGTCTGATGTTGGCATCATCATTGAGGGTGTGGTGGTTCTTCAAGATCTGGGTAATGTGGCCCTTGCAACAGCCATGCTGTTTAGACCTTTTTACTCCTTGAACATGAGGTATCCGTCACAGCTCCGCTACACTTTCGAAGTGATTTAAAAGGTGGTAATGGAGTTGGATGTGACTCAACTCTTGAGGAAAGCCCAAAGCTTAAAGACAAAACTGCTCCAGTAAGGAGAGCTCACTGTTGTTGTGCACGTGAGAGAGGACATTTAAAGCTCACACTTGCTCTCCTGCATTTTGGAGGTTGAATTTCCAGGTGAACAATCAGCAACCCATAACAAATCACAGCGTCCATTGTTAAGTCCACCAACAAAAAAAAAAAGTGTAAGTCGGTTTATACTTCTCCTTAACCAAGTGCTTATTCCTTAAACTGCCATGTGGACGGGGCCAGTTTTTTTTCCCTCTTCCTCTCCGCTACAAGTTCTCTGATTGGCAGCATTCTTCAATTTTAGTTTCTATTTGTCTTTACAGGTGAAGAGATGGAGAACTGTACACAGTCTGAATAGTGCCATCAGGGCCGTGTGAAACGGGATGTTTGGTTTAATTCAGTTGGAGTAAAGAATTTTCAATACTACTACTTCTAAGAATACCACTCAGACATGGCTCTTGTAGGGATCGTTTTTCTTCGTGTGGGACCAGAGGTGTGTTTAGGTTAGATTGTTTTAGGCTAGTGTGTAATTTATGAAACTTTAACCTTGTGTAGGTTAATTTGAGTTCAACTGCTGTTCCAATTCCTACAACAGCATTGCATTAGATATTAACACGGTTCCATAATCTTATGTACAGGTTGAATTCATGGCCGGACTGAAGGCAGTGTAACAGTTTTGAAATATTTACTTGTTGCTTTTATAAGTGACACTTAAACCTTGAATCTTAGTTGATGATCAGATTTTTTTTTCCACATGGCATCTTTCTGATTATTGGAGACAAAACACGGGTATTTATTTTATTACACTTTTTGTATTTGGGTTTGTAGATTTCAGTTACATATTTGAAAGGCAGTTGTCTCAAAATGAATGTATATTTGCTGTACGTTCGCTTTATATATTATAGCTAGACTTTTTGGAGATTGGCAGCATTCTTCAATTTTAGTTTCTATTTCTCTTTACAGGTGAAGAGATGGAGAACTGTACACAGTCTAAATAGTCCCATCAGGGCCGTGTGAAATGGGTTTAATTTAGTTTAATTTAGTTGGAGTAAAGAATTTTGAATACTTCTTCTAAGAATACTGTTTTGAACCAAGATGTTACAATAAGGTCACTGTTGGATTTTTTGACACTCACTGTATTGCTGTTTATCCTATGGCTCTTGAATAAAGGTTTTGACATGCAACTGTTCATTTTTATTATTAATTGGGGTAAAAATGGGTAATGTTAATGATTAGGAGAGTTAATAGAAAGGTATTAAACATTAAAATAAATAATTGTTGGAATGGCAATGGTAACTAATGTTTTTTGCATTTCAAATCAGTTCTATAGTTACATCGAATTGTTTAGTTACAATTTTATTTAATTTAATGTTGATAATAGAGGCCTTGGACATAATGTTTGTATTGTTCTCTTCCAACATGGTTGCCTGTAACCTTTTTCAAAAGAAAAGGTCTAATTTCTATGCCGTGATTGAGTCGATAAAACACTGAAAAACTTACATTACGTATTCACTGTTGATTTGCATTACAGTACAACAGTTCAATTCTTTACCTTTTGTCACTGCAGTGAAATTAGACATTTTGTTTTGAAAGGTTACTAGTGGTTACAGGCCTCCATTGTAAAATTGTGTAATTGACACTAGAATATAATACTAACATGTAATATGAAAATAACGTGTAGTATTTAAGTGACCAAATAGTATTAGAGTAAAAGTTATTGAATAGTGTTGAAATAAAGTGATAAAACTGTGAAGGATCAAAATGTTCCAAGAGCTCAAATTACTTTATCAAAACACGTTTCAATCACTTTGTATCAACACAAAATACACAGGTTTATTGAACATGAATAACTAACTGTTAATTTAACTCAATTGTTTAAGCTGCTGCCAAAGAAAAACATCTCTGTGCAACCAGTGTCCACTATTGAATTAAGTAAATCCAACATGTTCCTTTTTTCAGTGTACACACACCCACTCCCTGCTGCTGAAACCATAATGTTTTCATTCGTACGCATGAGGCTCACACACACACACACACACACACACACAGTGCTGAAAACCATTGAAACCTGCGTGCAACCTGCCAGGTCCACCTCACACACACACAAATATCCAAAGTGATGCTCACCCCTAAAAAGTCACCACATGAACACTGTGATGATGCAAACACACACACACACACACACACACACACAATAGACCTGACTGATCCTATATATCCGCCCTGCAGCAGGTCGCGTTGGGGTTGCTTCAGCTTCATTACTGCGAACAGTTCATTCATTATTCAGCTTCCTGTTTATTAGCCGTGGCTGGCAGATGTCGGAGCGTGATCGGGATGTTTGCGTCGGACTGATTTGAGGAGCCATCATCCCGCCTGCTCATCAAACATTCATGCGCGGCAGCTGTACTAGTTGCGGTTCTGCCCTCCGCCGCGTCTCCCGTGGCCGCTTCCCCACGAGCAACCGCGACCTTTCCACTCGGTTACCCGGTCATCTCCTAACATTTAAGACTCGGGCACCACAGAGGGAGAAAACATACCTAAAAGCGCCGCGCGCATCGGGGATGGCGACGTAAACGCGCAATGTACGGTGAAATAAACACGCTGCAGGGAAACCAGAGCAACATTTCAGAGATCTTTCCCCGAAAGTATCGATTCAGTTGACACTATTACACTGTAGAGCTAATAATACATTCCTGGAAATCTTAATAATACACTCTGTTAATTCATTCCCGTGTGAGCTGTTGACTGTTTCATTTTTTTAAAAAGAAAATCTAATGATTACTGAGTTTTAATGTGACTTTTGGTTGTTAAACAAACGAAAATCCACACAATTTGCATCCTATACACGATATTTACTCAGAAATTAGTTTTTTATAATAAGAAATTGAGGACATGGAGGAGTTTTGCTTTAATATCTGAGGAATAATAAAGTTATATCTCTCTTATAATAGCCCAGTTATAGCCTTAAAATAATGTTGGATTTTCTGTGTGTGTTGTATTATTCTAAAATACAGACTCAGTAAGAAACATCACTTTTTAAAAATAGTTTTTTTTATTCAGTGTGTGAATTTGATCTATTCAGGTGTGATTTATATCCCGTGAACCCTTTTCATCCTTTCATCAAAAGGGCTAAAATGAGAAAAATAGGGAAAAAAAGAAGAGGAAATGCAACTTTTCCAGTTTAATAGTAGGGGACTGGATGTAGCCTCTGTGCTGCAGTTTAATGGTTTCTCTCTCCCAGCTGACTGTGGCTGCACAAACCATCCAGCGTCTTTTTTTTTTCTTTTTTTTTTAAGCTTTTTTTTTTAAGTACTTGCCCTGCCAACACGGTGGTTTTCATTCTTTTGACCCCTCCGTGAACAGCACGCCGCCGCCCTCGCTGCACCCCATCCTCCATCCACACCCCCCTACACAATGCTGCGTGCGCGTCGTGCGTCTCTGCGGTGCGCGGGCCAAATGTCGTGCAGAGGTAATGGGAAGTAGTCGGAAGGTAAGCTCGCGGGTTCACGGCGGGGTTAAAGAGACCCGTCCGCGGCTCCTGTTTGCTTCTTTTTCCACAACTCCGCTTCCTTCCCACAGGAGGATGTGTCCAGTGTGCCACCGTGCTCACCCCGCCGCAGCCCCCCCGCCGGCGCGCAGACCCTGTTTGTTTTTCTGCGTTTATTAAATCTTCCCCCGGCAGGAAAACCACCAATATCACCACGTCACTGGGTGCTCGGTGAGTTTAGCACTTCGCATCCCCTCTTGGGCTCCCTGAGAAACCTTTTGTGTTTGTACTTGTGAAGTCTGGTGTCTATTTATACCCTCACATGTAGCTGACTGCTCAAGGCCGTTGCAGCAGCTCATCCACACTTCCTTTTTCTTTTTCAAGGTTTTATGTTGAAGTATTTTATAAATTTCTATGGCAGAGCCAAAAATAAGAATGTTTTCTTTTGTAAAATGCAATCATCTAAATGCTGCTGGCAAAATATTAATGATCGTAAATGATCAAGGGGAACTTTTTGAGCTCCTGTAATTTAATTAAAGGGATGCACTTGTGTTATTTGCCCTTTATTTAAGTAATGTTTGATCATAAATTAGTTTTACACTTAGAAATGAGTCAAAGAACTTCCCAGTGATGAACAAAATGCCACTTATGCCCTTTTGCATCAAGGCTCTGAGGAAATCACAGTTTAAACCATACTTAAGCTGCATGACAGTGATGCAAGTTATTAAAAAGGAAACGGACATAGATGTTCTTTTTTCGGTAGAGATTATTATTATCTCATTAGGGATAACTGCCTGCAGGTCAGGTGGGTTATCCACCATTTTAATTGCCACTGCATCATTGTTCGGGCCTTTAACCATTTTACTGGGTTTTGCTCTAATGTAATGAGAATTACATTATGGAAATTTCATCTCTATCGTGTGATGTAGATTACTCCTTTAAGAAACCAAGTGAAATACTAATCACTGAAGGCTGGAATTCTTATATATATATAAAAAAAACACATTTTCTATTGTATTAGGTATTGTATTCTATTTTATGAAGGCAGCAGTAGTTATTAAGCTTTACAGCTTGTTTTGCATATTAAGGTTAAGAGTTTAAATTTAAGTAGAAATTTGTTTTTACTACACATGAGCAGAAAAATATTTAAGATATGACTTGATTTTACTGCAATGACATATTCTAATACATATTTGTTTTTTATAAACACAATAAAACCTGTTTTAAAGTCAATTTGGTGTCACTTTTACTTTTAAACTAGGATTGTGTTTTAAAAAATGACATGGACCACATACAGTACAGGCCTATATAGAAAGTTTTCATCATTTCATCATACATATTGTCCTGTAAAGTCAACTTCCTTCATTATGAACTACTGCTTAAGCTTTGCACTTTTGTTAGCATCAAAAAAGAACTGCAACTGAATGTAAAAACAATTTTAAGTTATTGGATTAATGTGTATCTCTATTTCATTAAAGATGATCATTACAACCAGGATATAATATATTGTTACTTAGCATACAAAAAACATGCAAATAAAACATTTTCTGTCATGAATACAATTTAAGGTGACAGGTTACATCCTAAACTAAATGTTATACTGCTAATTCACAATAACTGTTATCTAAATGAAAAATGATGGTTTCCTACGTTGAGAAAAACTACTGGGGTTCAGTATGTAGAAACCCGGAGGATGACGACACGCAAACAAAGTGTGCCAAACTAAACTACCACTCGCTCAGTCCTTGGAAGAAATGATGGAAGGCAGGATAACAGGATGGAGAACAGAGGGTAAAAAGAGAGAGAAGGGACCGAGAGGAAGGGTTGAGAGAGAAAGAGCGAGGACAAGGAGAAAGAATGGGAGAGTCTTATATCCTCAAAGCAGGTGATCGAGATTCACCTGACAGAAAGAAGACAAAAACAGAAAGAGTGACAGAGGTACGGCGGGGCTTTGCATTGGCATGGAGACAGCCTGTTTTGTTGTTGCCTTCCCTCTGTTTCTCTCTCTCTCTCTCTCTCTCTCTCTCTCCTCTCAGTCTCAGTGTCTCTCATCCTCTCCCTTTCTCTTTGTGTCCACATAGAGACATCCACACTGGAGACAGGGGAGAGAGGTTTTGGTCGTCTGCCTATCTCCTCCTCGCCATGGCGCCCCTGAGACTTAGCGAGCAAGGAGAGTACACATACACACACACTCTTAGCCGCCGTGGAGGAGGAGATCAGCTTGGCTCTGTGTTGCACCGAAAACCCCACTTTCCCCTCAATCAGACAGACAGGTAGACAGCTGCGTGTTACGCTAAATCCCTTCCCCCATGTGTCCCTCCTAACAAGGGCGCCGCTCTTACTGTCACTCCTCTCTTTCTGCTGCTCTCTTTATTCCATGCCTCACGCTTAAAAGCAGGGAGAAGAGAGTCGGCATCGGGGAAATAAATATATAACAGTGATATGATTGTAAAATGTCGAGTAGTTCATGAATAGTTTAGAGGAGATGCTGGGGGGTAAAATTGCGGGATTAGTCAACAGAAACAGTCGTTTAAGGAGCTGAAAACGAAACATAGTCTCTCCAACAGAAGTGTTATCTGTCCCTCTCTTGTCTCTCTCCACCCTGACCCCAAGTTCACTCCTTCTAAGCACCACTTCACCCACAAGCCCACATTTTGTGAGTGTGAGTAAAAGTGCGAGTGTGTGTGTGTGGAGAGATTTTTGATTTCCTCTGTGTGTGTGTGTGTGTGTGTGTGTGTGTGTGTGTGCGTGCACGTGATAGAGAGAGATGAGAGAGGATGATGGTCAGGCTTGGCCTACTGACTCATCCACAGAGAGAACTGTGTTGATACAGGAATGAAGCCATCACACACTTACACACACAGACACACACACACAAGCTGACAGTCTCTTCCCATCAGTCTTTTGTTGTGCTTGCCAGTGATGATGATCTCACCACATAGCAGGACTAAGCCTCAATAGTCAGCCAGTCAGTCAGTTTGGCAGGCAGACAGGCATTCAGTCAATATACCCATCAGTCATCCAGCCAGCCAGCCAGCAAGCCAGTCAGTTAGTAGCAGCAAATTATCAAAACAGTACATTTTCTAGACAATTAGGCAGGTAGTTAGCAATCACGTAAGATGATATCATCCCAGTCGTGGTGGAAAGTAACAAAAACTCAAGTCCTGTACTTAAAGGTATAACAAGTAGGATTTTCCTAAGAAAACAGTGCATAAACTCAACAAAAATGATCCCTCTCAATCATTCAGTCATCAATTATGAGCCACTAGACGTGTGTGCGGTGGTTTCTCTATCTGCAGAGATGCTGCCCTCTGCCTGGATTTTCTTATTTATCTGTGTTTGGGATGTTTCTGGGCAGAGTACGAGGTGCGGGACTCTATCAAAAATATCGACCAGGTGCCAGATCTTAAGCACCACAGCCGGGAAGGAGGGGCCAAATGTGAATGTTGTGTTTCCATACAGCAACCAATGAATCTCACTTGTTACACCTTTAAGTAAAACATTTTATACATTATTTCTCTGTTACTACTTTTCTACTATATACTTCTACTCCACAACATATCAGAGAGAACTATTGTACTTTTATACCCGACTACATTTATTTGACAACTTCAGTTACTACTTATTTTTTGGATCAAGATTTTACCTGAAACATGTGATAAGTTTATAAAATACATCACATATTTGGTTTGTGGCCCCTTACAAAGAGCTGTGTATATTTGGGGCACCTTTGAAAACTTTCAGATATCTATGAAAGACATTTTCCCCCTGAACTCCACAGCTGGTGAAACTTAAATAAAAGTTTGATGCCCAGATATGTAAAAATGCTGTAAAATATATGTAATGCCCAGATATGTAAAAAATGTATTCTTTCCTACTCCATTAATCATCTCATAACCCTTCTGATTTATCTTGTGACCACTTAAGTTTGGAAACTACACAACTACACTGGGCTAAACTACACAACAGTATATCAATTAATTAAATCTAGCTCCACCATGACCAGCTACAATGGTAAAATGCTGTTGTAAAATCTTATAATCGAATATAATATAATAATATAATCATCTCTCTAATAATGTCGCATATAATAAATAATGCATCAGTCCAGAACAAGGGCTTTTGATACTTTAAGTAGTTTTTGCTGATAATATTATGCACTTTTACAGAGGTGGGATTTTAAATGCAGGACTTCTAGTGTTTTTATATTGTTCTTCTATGGGGAAACAACTTGGATCAGACAAGAGAGAGAAGTAAATGATGAAGGAGGACATCAAGAAGAACCATTGTTTCCCTTAGAACACATCTCAAATCTCAAGTCTTTAAAAGTTGAGTAAGAAATCCTGCTGTACATGCTCAAATACAAATTGTAGTGGCCACATCAAGTTTAACTCTGCCATTTCCTTTAAAACAGGGAGAATCAGGCCATTCAAGTCCAGGCAAGATTCAGAAAAAAATACCCTTTCCATCCTTTTATTTCCAGCAGGTTGAGCTTAAACACACTTTTCTCAGGTCTCCCCCAAAAAAGCCTCTCGGGCTGCAGCCAATCTTAACAAAGACGAAGAAAACTGAACATGCATGGTTAAAGACCACAGCGCATTTTTCAACAGCTCCTACGACATGCACCCTCTTTGTCTTGTAGGTCATCAGGTAGCAGGTGTGTTGACTGGTCCGACAAACGAAGCAAAACACAGAGAAGCAGATCTTAGTTGTACTGTAAATAACTGGCTCACCGTTCCACAAGTAAGAAGATTTGACCCGACTCTGATCTCTAAAAAAAAAAAAAAAAGCATTCATGTTTTCTACTAATTATACATGACTTAACTTCTGAATACACCCTGACCTCATTCATATTTATTTGTGCTTTCATCCCTTAATTAATTAAATCAACTGATTTGTTTCAATCCTTATAATAAATTAATTAAATGTATACACTGTACTTCTTATTTATTGTATGTAAAATGCTTTGAAATGCCTTTAAATGCCTATTAATAAACCCTCTTTGCATTGACTTCAAGTAGATAATTCCCTGCTTTTTTTATTTCTTTAGTAATGAATTAAATCATAAAAGTTGTGTGTTAGTAGTTAAAGCTCACATCCTCTCACACTTCAGCAGAAAGAGCACTGACTTGGATTGTGCTGGTTAAAATGTGTTAATAACATGACGGTGGCACAGATGTAGATTATAGGTTGTGGAGGTGGTGGTTGTAGTGGGACGGAGGATATGTAGCTTATGTTTTCCGACAGCCTTGAATCACCACAAAATACACTCAGTCACATCAGCCGTCAGCTCAGATCCATAAGCTTTTGTCACTTCCAACCAGTGAAATTCAGTTCCCGAAAAACATAAAGGTTCCTTCCTATTTTTCATTTAAAGCCGTCAGATAAGTGTGTAATAACTGTTGGGTGAGATTAAAGGAAAGAAACAGTCTCCATTGTTGGCATTTGTGAAAAGACACTCTGAACTCACCATAGAAACCTGAGAAAGAGAATAATGCCGTCTAATCAATTGTTTACCAGATAGTAGCTGTGTTGTTACCTATCTAACACTACCTGTCTGATTGAGTTTCACTTCCCTCAGGCTTTCCCACAACTCTAGTTTGAAAAAAAAGAGGTAGCAGACTAAAATAAAAAAAAGCAGATTTATTAATTTATTTAGTTATTTAAAAGGAGAGTCTGGCGTTGATATGCAAGTGGTGTGCCTGATGAGCATGAACAAAAACAGAGCGCTGGAGTTGGAATATTCTAAGAACAACTGTATCCGTTGTTGTGCTAATCCTAAATGAAATATGTATTCAGTAAAAGGATTAGGGCGTCCAGTGTCATAAAAGAAACCACTTACCAGCACCAAAGGTAATTTGTAACCTTAGCAACTGCTTGTGGAAATGAATGGGGGATTAGGATTGGCTGCAGCCAGCGTTGTCCTCGTGCAGTAAAAACGACCCGCACACACTTGCACGCGCATACACACACACACACACACTCACAACAACAACATTTTTTTATATTAAATTCAGGCATACTGAGCACATATGCAGGCATAAAAGCATTGGAAAAGTTGTGCACAGAGACAAAAGGAGGTTTCATACATAATGTACAAGTAAAAAAAGTGCAAAGTAAAATAGGTGCAGGAAAACAACAGGATTAAGTATTGTGAGCGTGAAAGAGAAGCAGAAAAAGAAGTGGGAAAAATAGGAAAACCAAACCATTTACTCTTTAATTTATCTGTTTATTAATGCGTTTCTTTACTACCATAGAAAGACCTGTAGCAACAAGTCAAAGGATCTGCTATCACTCTTATAATAGTACGACTAATAACAGATCCTTTGACCTGTTGCTAGAGCGTTTTAAACAGAACGATGCCCTGGGATGAAGCACTCTTGACACACTTTGAACAACCGACTAACCGTAATTGCTTTGAGCTGTCTGTGTCTAACTGACACATTCATGACAACTGCGTATGTTAAAAGGTGTGTGTTTTTGTGTGTGTGGATTGAGAGTGTTTTAGCGTGGGCCTTGTGTGACAGTTCTCAGGAAGCAGAGGCGTCGACCGTACCTGCAAGTTCTCACATTACACTTAATGATGTTGACTCTCGCTTGAACAGACAGGAGTGAAGGGAGTGTTTGTGTGAGTGTTGTATGCAAGTATATGTACGTCCACAGAGAGAGACAGTCAAACAGGCCGACATACAAACACACTGTAAATACAATACAGGGCACGCAGGTGAAAAGACAGACGCGCAGATGTGGAGATAAGTTCAACGAGCGGAGGGAGGGAGAAGGAGAGCAAGAGAGGGATTATGTTCTAAATAGCCACTTCTGGCTAGTTGCACTACCGTGTTGGAGACATCTCAAATAGCTAATTGCTTAATCATGTGGAAGTGACAATAGCCCAACCTTGTTCTCATCTGTTCTCTCTCTCTTTCTCTCTGCCTTAATCCCTCTGTCGCTTTGTGTGCTGCCTTGCTGTACATGTGCGCATTTATTTGTCTCTCACTCCATGTGACTCATCATCTTCCTTATCTTACCTCATACCTTCTTACTTTCTGTCCCTCCCTCCATAAGTCTGGAGAAGCTATTAAAGCGGTGGCAAATGGCTTCTTGGGTGACATTTGCTGACATTCAAGGAAGTGCATTTATCAGTGTACTACAGTTCACCTTGGTGAATGAAATCCATTTGTGCCGCTATGATGGCCTGGTGGCCTCTCTCTCTCTCTCTATCTGCCTCTCCCTCTCTCTCTCTCCATCCCTGTCCCTAAATGGATGCCCAGTGTACAGGGAAATGGCAAGGTGGCGTGCGTCTTCGCAGCTGCTCTCAAATGTCATGCTGAAGAAAAAATCTTTAATGGGCTAAGTGTAGCCTTTCCAGCCCTAACTTGTCAGGTAATCAGAAATATCTCTCTCACTCTCTCTGTCTCTCTCCTCACCCACCTTTTCCTCCTCGTTCCTCAGCTCCCCGGGGCCATGACACACACCACTAATTACCTGTTATACCAATCGGAGAGTGGGATGGCATGGAAGAGGGAGACTGCTTTCAAGACGGGAGGATATCACATCCTCCTCCTCAGCGCCGTCATTCAGGCACGCTGCATATTTTTAGCCTGGTTATGTTTTTTTTTTTTTTTATTAAGCTAAGGCATAACTCAATGGCACTGGAGTCACCTGGAACATGACACCTCTCTTTATAAGTGGGTGATTTTCATGTGAGGGGATTTCTTTCACTATACCTGTAGGAAACGCTGTTAAACTGCTGCCGATTGTCACTGTTTCTCTCGGGGGGTTTACTTTGTGACATAAGACGACTGAACACACATAATGGAGCGTAAACAAAAATCCCTAACCAGCTTGAATTGTGACTAAATGATTATAGAGCACATTGTACGAAATAATTTAATCACAATGTTAGGATGTAAATGGAACAACAATCTAAATGTTAAAACATGAGGCTTGGTTAAAGCTTCTCTAATCAATACTGTCATACTGACAATAGGTCAAATCACTGTGTTACATGAAAAGAGTCGCTCAAAGTGACAAACTTCGGAAAGTCCCCTCGACTCTACAAAGCTTTTTAGCATCCTTCTGCTCGTTGTTTTGGTCTAGTCTCGCTGCTCTCATCATCGGTCTAACTTCTAAATTCATCAGGATCTAATAAAATTTGTGTATCAGCTTAACAACAGACAAAAATTGGAACTAGCTGGCGAACACAGTGCCGCATTTAGCAGATAAATAGCATCATATTTCCCTCTGTTGGTGGAGAGCTAAAAAAAAATAGTGTTGGATCTACTTTTGTCGGGAAACACGACTCCAGATGAATGGTAATTTTCTGTGGTCTGCTGGATGTCTAACACGTTCACCACGTCAGCTGCACATCAGGTAAGTCTTGTTGCTCTTAATTTGACAAACAAAAACATTAGATCAGATAGTAGTGACAGTTGAGCTACAAGCTAGAACGTGAGATTTTTTTTTGTCAAATTAGTTTTGTTGGGTGATGTTATGGGTAATATTCTGCTGATCAGCACTTTCTTGAATTACAAAGGTATTATATTCTGCTGTTTTTTTGTAGAGTATTACCCTATTGTCTCACATTGCTATCTAATCAGTGGTTTTAACATCTGAAGTAAACATCATGTGTTTCATAAAAAAAATTTGCCTAAAGCTAAGTAACTTGCAGTTTACAATTATGTCCCAGCTAAAAATGATGCATGTGATAGTGAAGTTTAATGTGACATGTATCCATGGCAGAGATTTCCATTTCCCCCTGTGGGCGTCTGGCTGATTGACAGTAAGCCGTGTCATGTAAAGTGCATGCTGGTACAAAAACACTCAACTCACACACAAGCAGATAACAATGTGACAAAAGCAATGACGACAATAAAGCTATTTAAGTTGTTTTCCATACTGTGCACAAATGAATTGTTCCAAATGACTTCTCCAGAAAGAGCAAGGCTGACATTTCTCGCTTGCCTTTGGTCACTGCTTTATGTAACATCTTTTGAATGCGTTTGGCTCGATGAGAAGTTCCATTGCACAGTCTGAGGAAGTAAATCTGAATAGTGCATAAGCTTTTATTCTGTTAAAGCACCTGTGGATCAGCAGGAACTGGAGAGGTAATCGTAGCATTGTGAGAAAAATGAGGCAGAAATAGTAAAGCTCATACTGCACATATAGTTTATTAACCAAGAAAACATCATTATTCACTTCTGATGAAGTTCCCATTGTTAGGGTGATTTTTTTTTCCCTCCACAAAAAAACACACTATTTTTTTGTTGACAGGCTTTACACTCACTCAGCAGCACAGTGTTTACATGCATATGTCTCGTGATTAAAATGCTAATGCCTGGTGAGGTGCTGCTCTGCAGAGTGCTTTGTGCTGGACAATAGCCTGGGTCAGTGCAGTGTGGGAGAGGCGTGGAGGCCGAGGGCGGCCATGAAGATAACACACCCATTCACACACACACAGCACAGCACACACACACACACACAGGCACGTGTATACATACACACACTGACACGTTCAGATAGGCAAGAAGCATAACATGAATGGAAACAGGTACAGACACTCACACCCATTCCAGCGCTTGCTTTCCGGCGTCTGAACACACGTACATGCACACACACACGTACATGCACACAAAGCACCCTTTCAGTAGCAGGGTGTAATGTTAGTTTCCTGGAGGCTGAATGTTAAGAACAAGCAGTGGAAGGAACAGATGAGGGAGGGATGACGCAGAAGGAGACATGAGGAAATAAAGAAATCTTGAGTGACAGGAAGAGGGACGTGCAGTGAAAGACAGAAGAGAGGGATTGATTGACGGATTTGACCTTTTTGTGGTGTTGCGTCCTAAAGAATACTTTCATATTGAATTTTTTAGATGAATAAATTGTATATCTGAGCCACTTAGTTTTTTTTTTTCATTTTTCCTTCCACATTTCACAATACAAGCGAAGACACAAGTATGTCGTCTGAATGACATTTTGACAATCAAATAACATCCTGTTGAAACACAAGCTAAGTAACAAACTCCAAAGAGTAATTTCCATTTCCAATACTCAACATATAATATGTCCCTTTGTTTTTAATGTGATTTACATTATGTATGCTTAAAGGATGACTGTATTCCACAAACAATACAAGTGGAGAATGATACAATCAAAGTGAGTAGGATATTGTTTGTGATGCTTACAGAATTGAAGGATTACCTTTAAAAATTCAACAGTAACTTGTCTTTCCAGAATCAGTGTTCCTGTCACTGCAGATCTCACTGGGAACAGTTTTGGGAAACAATAAGTTTTTACTGATGAAACGAAACAGCTCATATGAGCAATCTGCATCGATTTATACCACTGGAGGTAAGTAAGGAAATGGATTATTTACTCAATTTGCGTGAACTGACCTTTTACGCAACTTCATTTTGTAAAAGAGGTAGTTTTTTTTTTATGTTATCTGTTTTTTTATTTGTATAGATGACAAATCAGACTGACCAACCCACTTCACAGAAGCCCAAAAAACTGTAAAAACGTGTTACGGATTCTCAAAATACACACAAAACAGAAGAAAAAAGTAGGTTTTTCTTGAAAATATTTATGAGGAATCAAGTTGATGGATATTCTGCAGATAAAAGTTACCTTATATTACGCATGTGTATATTTATATATACTTATGTATGTATTTTGTATGTTTTCTTTGCACATTTGATCGACCGAAGAAATGCCTGTGCCATCTTTGTCACTTACCTACTGTAATTCAGATTTAAGAAACATGGTGCTTAAAGTCTATCAGAATAGAAATACATCCACGGATTTATATTCACACACACCCATCCATCACCTCCATGCTTAGACACATTTAAAATACACACACACACACACATACACACAAAGTCTCCTGGTTGCAGGTGTTTATTGTTGTTTTCAGCCCTGCAGTTAAGCTGAATAATTGAGGATTTACGAGTTTGCCATTTATTCTGTCAGCCCTGTGTGCTGCCTTTCCAGAAGACCAGACCCTTTAAAAGTCAACCCTTTCTTCCTCCCCACATTCTGGCCTTTCATAGTACTTGGCCTCTTTATTGATAAGTAGGTTTTTCCATTCAGGGGAACATGGGCTGCTATACAAATACTTGAGAACAGGGAACGACCTTTGTGGTCACACATCATTTGAGAGAAATAATTCCATTTTTCACAGCTTGGCTGTAAAAAAGATGCGGGTCTCACTCTGCTGATGTATTGTACCACAACAAGACTACAGGAAGGTGCACGAGGGAAAAACATCAGGACAACTTTATCTTTTCTCTTTGCCTCGCTCTCGCTGGTTTCTGTCTCCCTTGCCCTCCCTCTGGGTGGCAGAAATAGGGGTCTCTTACTGTGCAACACGGGTGCTGTCAGGGATTCATCTCCACACAGCAGAGTGAGACCCGTCTCTCAGGGCCCTGCGTCTGTGTGTGTACGTGCATGCAGAACTATTAGCGTTGCTCAGCAGCTCCAAGAAAAAGGCCACAAAATATCTTGTCCACACCTTTCCCCAGACAGCCTGTCCATGAAGTGCTTTTCTGTGTTAGAATCTGGGACACGTGTGTGTGAGTGTGTCTGTGTGTGAGTGTGTGTGTGTGCGTGTGAGTATGTGAGCATGCCCCCCTACAGACTTTGCTATGCTACCGACAGTGAGTTGACGTGAACATGACCGAGTGACTGTCTCAGCTATGATAGGGGCGGCTGATAAAATTGTCCGTGTGCCTAAACAGCCTCTACGTCCACTCAGCACAGCTGTTGTACTTTTCTTGCACTTCATGTTTATCAGGAACACCAAACACATATAACACCTGTGCACAGCACAGCAAAATCAAAACTAAACAAAAACTCGGTATGAGTTACACAATTGAATAATTTGTATTACTATATATATATATATATATATATATATATATATATACTATATATATATATATATATATATATATATATATATATATATATATATATATATATATATATATATATATATATATATATATATATATATAGTCCAGTCCACCTTTCCCCACAAAAGTGATTTGTGAGCAATCCTTACACACAGCATCCCGGAGTGTCGTGTTTCACAAATGATTGTAGCTTGCAAATTCTATTAAAAGGACTTTGTCGTGCTCATCTATGGATATACAGAATTATGGCTTTTGTTGTGTTAAATAGTTAAACGTATCAAATTGAGCAAGAATATATAGAATGTAAATGCATTTTGTTGGAGAAAGCGTCGCAAAAACAGACAGCAAAGCATACATGTACGCACGTACATGTACACACAGACGCATACATGGAAAGAAATAGTGTCTGCTTGTGTGAAAAAGTGTCTCTCCTCTTCCTTAATGAGAAAAAGCATATCTGCAGTTAGATTTGGTAATTATTAATTATTAGAGAGTACACTGCCTCGGAGTTCTTAGGAGGGTGATGGGGGCCACGGTGATAAGATGCAGTGCTGCACTAATAGTGCCATCCACTAGCACGATGCTTCAAAGATACTGGGAGTGGCAGCCATGACACTTTGAGGCTCCGCTGAGGAGGCCGCGCAGCAATCATAATTGTTTCTAGATCAAGAAGGCCGTAATTAATTTGCCTGTCTTGAAGTTCGGCAAAGGGGAATAATGGCTGCTGGTAAAGAGGAGACAGTGGAAGGTTGTGTGTGTGTGTGTGAGTGAGTGTGTGTAAGTGGTATTATGTGTGAGTGTGTGTAAGTAAGTGTGTGTGTGAGCGTGTGTGTGTGTGTGTGTGGGCCATAGTTCCTCCGGAGCATCTGACTAATAATAAAAAGCTGTGCAAAAGCAATAAGGATGGAAAAAATTAGCTTGAAGCGATGTTTAGATGTTTAGTTACGTGCCGTCTGTCCGCAACAGGGGCCAAGGTGGTGTGTGTGTGTGCATCGCGTTTGTGCATGCGTGCATCGTGTGTCTTAACGCTGTCCCATTGCGATGGAATTGAAATGCCATAACAGCGACAGTTTGTCCGGCTGCTTCTCTCCACTTAATAGTTCCACTGCGGCGGTATTTAATGCAAGGGGCCCCGGCTTTTTAAAAACTATTTAAAAGGACGCACACAAATCACAGTGTGCAGAAAATGACCGTCTTAATGAAAACAGTGTTCCCTCAGCACTGCCCTGCGGGAGGCCCTGGACCTGAGGGAGTGCTTGGGAATGTAGGGACCACAGGGTGCTGAATAATGACTATGGAACCTGGACTGCAGAGTGCATGCTTGTTATGCTAAAAGGCAGGACTGGTAGCCTAAGGGCTGAGATTGGAGGGCAGAAACATACATACATAAACATAGGGAGGGGACAGCTGTTCCTTAATAACCTCTGGTAAATGGTGCCCGAGGCAATTAAGGTACCCAGGAGGAATGGCGGAAAAGACACTTTTAGTCAGCTTAGGTTTTTAGAAAGTTGCTTTAACAACTAAGTTTGGAGATTCGGAAGAGAAATGACAGCTGAAGGTTAGCTTATTTGCATCAAGACCAAGTGGTATGTCCTCTCTTAGAAATTCATTAGACTGAGATAGAAGCCATAATGGATATTTCATATGTGGTAAACACGAGGGCCTGGCTGCTTAAACCTAAGTAAATCTCAACCATAGGGGTAGCAGTTTGGAAATCATGCATGAGGTCATTAAAACAGTATTTTTATGAAATACTGAAAGACTCTTAGCCAAGTTTTTGTTTTTTACGATTTACAGTAATAAAGAAGTAAACTGTAAAGGTCTACAAACTCAATGAAAGTGCACACTTTAGCAGGAACCGTATATACAAATATATACATTTGTTTTTGGACTAAATCTCTTTTTTCCTTTCCTGTGTGCTCATGCTGTTTTCTTAATATCTAACCTCAACATGAACTTGAACATCCTGCAATATCCTTAACAAGAACTCAAAGTGTTATTTTCCTGTGTGCATGTAGGTGTGTGCACACGCAAACATACTTATGTTTTACAATCTCTTGACCAAAGTAATAAACAAAGATTGCTGCCAACAACATGCAAGGATGAAGGTGATGATGATAGTGATGATGATGACAGATTTGATGATAAGACAACAGCTGTCACTGATGATGACTATGATGACAGTGATGCTTCCTTTGTGTGTGTGTGTGTGTGTGTGTGTGTGTGTGAGTGTGTGTGTGTGTGTGTGTGTGTGTGTACCTGACTTATTTTCTTCATCCTCAGATTGGATTCCAGAGCGAAGAGGTGTGTTGCTAATCTTTGCAAGAATGTCAGGTGTGTGCGTGTGCGTGTGAGTATGACAGAGAGAGCGTTGATTACACCCTCCTCTCCAACACCGAGAGCCGACATTTCTCAAGTGTGTGTAATTATAGTGAGTACACAGCCTCCTAAGCATCCTGTCAATCTGAATCAGAAGGAACACACACACGCACATGTACACATGCACACAAACACAAAAAAACTATTGTGTTCTGAGTGTGTGCTTTCAAGTGTGCGCAATTAGCCTGTATGTGTGTGTGCACATGTACTGTATGTGCATATGTGTGTGTCTGATTTTAGCCCTGCAACTCTCCGTCCTATGTGAGAATTTGGCTCCGGAGATTGTGTACATGTCTGCACAGAGCCTGCTCCTCGCTCCTCCTCTTGCACAATGACAAGGTTTGGGTTTCAAGCATGCACGAACACACACACACACACAGACTGGCAGTCAGGTGCTAAATAGAGGCTATCCTGATTACCCTTTTAGCTTATAGCTCAATTATGGTTTAAATGAGTATCTAGGCCCAAGGCCAAAGCTGTCAAATCGTCCCCTTGCCTGAGAATTTAAGTCATGGGAGGCATGTTCACAACCTACCTGTCAGGCGCCGCCAATAGTGGATGATTCTATAAAGCCTGGATTAGGTTCAGTGACAACGTTTGTGAAAGTTCTCATGTGGACATGTGACAACTAAAATACAGTTACGGTTAGACAGCACTAAAGTTTTTGGAAAGATCCTTGTCATTGTTGTCACACTACTTTCTGGACTGACCCAGAATGTTGGTTAAAGTCTATTTCTGCTGTATTATTGTTAAAAATGGAAATAAGTTTTGTATATATAAAAAAAGGAGAGCAGTCCTTTTTTACACCTAAATCAAGTGAACATAAAGCAGAAGTCAAACATTATTTATTGACTTTTGAATTGTTCAAAAGAAAACTTTACACCACTAAAATGTATTTTTCAGTACTCAGATTTAAATGAACATTTCAAAACTTTTTAATTTAATTTAAGGCGCAACATTGTGCACATTCAAACTACAGCACAGATGACGGGGTCACATGTGTGAGGTTGTTTCACCTCCATGTTTCTTGGTATGAAGTGAATCTTCATCGTCAAAGTATGTCACTATTGAAGTCAAAAGGAAGAGGCATTATAAACTGGACAGGTGCAAAAGCAATTAGCATTTTTCCTGATAAAATGTATATTAATACATAAGAAAAAAAAGTTCCTGATAAAAATGTACACCTTTTCATATTACTTCTGCATCTAAATCACCATTTTAAAATGTATTACCTGCTTTACAGACATCCCTTTTAAATGATCTGATTCAAGAGGACAGTAGTTGTTTTGTTGGACAGCGTTTGTTGTTCTATCTCTGCCTCGCTCCTGTATGATGTTTAATGTGTTAAACATATTCATGATGGAAACCCCCGGCGGCTGCTTGAGTTTCCTCACCTCACTTTCTCCCTCTCGCTATGAATTAAACAGAGAGATAGCGAGAAGAGGGTGGTGGAACCCGATAGAGAGGGAGAGAGAGAGAGAGAGAGAGAGATGATGGTAAATTGCATTGTCAATTCAAATCCTGCCAATAATGCATCTCATTGAGCCTGTCGCTGTCATCCCGGATGCTCAGTTATCTGTGTCAGTGCAGCCAGCAGAGGAGGCCTGCCATGTTAACAGCCCCGCGAAAAGCAGCGGAAAGTTTTAGCTAGCCAACCCGCCCTGAGCCAGGACGAGAGAGGGGAGACAGTGGAGATGAAGTAGACGTGCGAGACATGAAAAATTCATCTTTCCTACATGGGTGTGTGTGTATGTGTGTGCCTGTGCCTGCAGAGCTGTATGAGTTTAATTACAGCCAGCGCCCCAGCCTCCATTCCGACACGGCCTCTTTCCTGCGCGAATTAAAACATCCCTATAACTTCCCCCTCACACGCTACACACACATAATTGACATGCGCGCACTCAAAAGCACCAGTCCTACACATGTGCACACTACCCTGTTGTAGTTGTCATCCCCCTGTTCGCTCGCTGACGCCCTCCCCCTCCCCACCCCCCATCCACTCCCTCCACCAGCCCCTGTTCCTCGTCCTCAAAACTATTTGAAAATCAATTATCTCAACAAACCAGCTGTAAGGAGTGGGTGCCAGCCACTTACTCCTGAAGTGAATAACTTATTTGAAATTCATTATTGTGTCGAGCGGTGCGACAGGGCCCTCCAAGACTCTGCGTTCCCATTCCTCTCTCTTTCTCTCTCTCTCCCTTTCTTCACATAAACTAACTACAGTGCTGGATTGCTGGACTCTTTGATCTTTTTTTTTTCCCCTTTTTTTTATGATTCCTCCTCCTCCCCTCCTCCTGTCATGCAATTTTAACCAGCTGAGCGCCATGGACATGAGCACACACTGACTCACCCACACAAATACACACAGAGAGCTCCCTTGATTGGTTCACCTCATTTATTTATCACATGCAAATCACGGGACGCCCAGAGATATTTTCTCTCCCGCCTGCTTCTATGAGCATGAATATGGAAGGTGGGAGCAAAGTAAGGTTAGAGAGGGAAGGAGGGGTTGAATATGGAAATGTCCTCTTCATTTTCTTTACTTTTATTCATCAACATATGCTACTTGAATAATGTTAATAATGTAAGACACTTTATGTTCTGTACAGCCACTTTTACTTTCGTGTATTTTCTGTCTGGGGCTGTTTTTAATGGTTTGGTCCTTGGTTTTAATAGAGAAAATCTTAATGCTACACAAGTTTTAGATAATATCATTCTTCCGTCTTTATTGCAAGAGTTTGACAGTGACAATGCCCCGCTGCACAAGGTGAGGTCCATAAAGACATGGTTTTCAGCCAACAAAGTAGAGTTCAAATGCTTTATGATATCCTTTCATGGACAATTGAACTGAAATATAATATTGAGCTGCCAACAAAGAAAGACAGGTGAATTTTTCATTGTATATTCCCAACAAAAAGTATGTTGAAGAAGACTGAACTGGATGGTGAATACGCTTGTGATTTCTGTGGATTAGAAAAAGAAAAGAAAAATGCCACCCATTTGTATCCTTATTTTAGATATCTTAAAAATGAGAGGGCAATAAAACTTATAGTACATGCACATAGTGTATTATGTTTAACTGTTTTGTTGAAGAAAAAAGAAAATGATAGAAATGCTAACTGCAATGCAGCATCTTCATTTACTTCAATGAGATCCCTCCTCTGATACAGAGATGGTGCCAACACAGAGGGCTTGTCCAACCAAAAAGCTGAACCTTGATCAGTTTTTGCTGTAATTCATTTTAATCTGACAATACACAGCATGGTCCAACTGAATAGGAACAGCCAGCTTCCAAAATCTTATAAAAGGCCTTATCAGAAGAGTGGTTTTCACAGCAGATGAATACCCATGGTTTTGGAATAAGATGTTCACCAGTCACATTGGTGTAACTGGTGTCCACATTAGTTTATGTAATACTGCTTTTATGACTACTAATGATAATAACACTGTTATCTGTGCCTAGGAAACACAAATGTACTTGCCAAAAAGTCTCTGACACCGAGGAGAGATATGAGCCGTTACAGTAAAATGACAGCATGAGTGTGTGCAGAAAGAGCAGTTGCTCTTTTGTTAATTAAAACTTTTGTCGAAGGTTAAAAGTAATTAAGTTAAATTAAATTAAGTAAGTAAGTTAAAAGTAATTTGAGAGAACTACTTGAAAGTTTCCAGTGTTTAAATGATACTGTTTTTTTTTTTTTTACCTTATGAAACCACACACATACTCATACTCAAACACACACACACACACACACACACACACAGACTGGTGGTACATCAAGGACATTAGTACCACGGCAAGCTGAGAGACACCGGTACAGAAACAATGTGAAAGTGAGTTGATGCAGTGTCACTACTGCTTCCTTTCTTTCTGTCTTGCCCTTCTCTTCCTTGTTCTCATTCTTCTCTCCTTTTTTCTCTGTCTGTCCTTCTCTCGCCCACTGTGTATGACTCTTCTCCTCACTGCATATATCTCTCTTGATAAAGAGAGAGAGTAAATGAGTGTGACAGGGCTGTCATGTATGTTCCAGCAAAGGCCAGCGAGGGCCAGCGCAGAGACAGGAGGTGTCATATCCTTACATCTCTCTCTGTTTCTGCCACCAGCTGGACTCTCCTTCTCTCTCCTTTTCTGTCACACTCTATCTCTCTCTGCAGATCTCACGTGATCCTCTTTGAGACCACATCCACACAAGTCAGCTAAATTTGAAATCACTTAATGTGTGAAAACTCCAGTGGTTTTGTAAAGAAGAGTTATAGGGAATAAATCACCTCCTCTTCTTCCTTCCCCTGTGGTTAGTGAAATCGTGTGCTTCACAGACAGCATCTGGTAAGTAGTGGGACACAGCCCGGGTGACTCTGCCGAGTCTAAAGCAGAATTAAGTCTGGCATTTTAGAAAACGTTTTCGACGTAAGCAAAGTGCTGGCTCAGTGTGGACGGAGGACCAAACTAGAGTGGAAAGGATGAGTTATGTGCAGCTCACTGTAGATCTGTACCATTTCTACAGAGGCTGCGTGATGAAAGCAGCATGTCAGCAGTCCAGCAGCAGCAGTAATCAGTATTGATTAAAATGGAAATGTATCTGTTGCGTCAGATGCACAAGATGGACAGCTGAAACACGGGGCTGAAATACATCCTCTGCTGGCAGCCTGAAAGACAAGACTGACTTTCTCTCTCAACTCCTTTATTGCTCCTTCACAATATTCTTGCCTGAAATAAAGAAAGTAAAACTACATATAAGTAGTATCTTGTGATTTATTGTCACTTCCTCTGTCTCTCTCTGCTTCACTCATCCATTTATGTGTTTTGATTTTTTTTTTCCTTTCTATTTTCACCACTCGCTCTCTGTCAACAGCAACCTGCATCTGTGGATTAGTTTGTACATGCACGCACTTGCTCACAGGTACTGTATGTATATGCATGGCAAGCGCTTGTGCTGCACACATGAATTAACACACCTACTGTGTGTTTGTGTATGACTCCCGCCTCCGGGCGACTCAGCGGCAGGAAATCGGTCAGCTGAGCCATCAGTGTAAAAATGGGGTCAAATTGGCCTTTCAACTAGCCTTAATCTTCCAATCATTGCTAAAAACCTGCCTGCCGCTACACAATGCAGTTCTACTCTGAAACCCACAGTGAATAGTTCATTTTACCATTTGATGAACGCACAAATATACAACAGGACATGAGACAGGCTTCTACAGGCTTGAGAGTGCGTGCTCTGTATAAGTATGCTGAAGTGTTGTGTTTGATGTTCAGCTCTAAATGTGCGTGTGTTATGCGCGTGTGATTTGTGCGATCACTTCGCCCATATTCACATACCCTTTCTCGCTCTCTCTGCAGTTGAATGCGGTTTGTTTGCATTGGGAGTGAGTGAGGGATAGCCGCGATCAATGTTAAAACCATTATGGGACACGCTTAGAGTAGAGCAGCCCCATTTTAGCAATTTGGCAGTGGCCGAGGCCCGCATATGGAATTATTTGATCAATAGCCTTGTAGCTTGATAGAGAGGAGTAAATTATATGATCAATGTTGTGTACAATGTCGCTACCTGCTCACTCCGTGTTTCTGTTTCTGTGTGTGTGTGATTCTTTTTGTGTGTGTGTCAGTGTTTGTGTGCAGACATACCAGCGCAAGTAAAGGTGCAGATATGTAATTCCTGAATGCTTTTGTCCATACGTTGTTTGTGTGCAGCTGTTGTGCCATTTACTTTCCTACGTCTTAGGATAAAGGGCTAGTTTCCTGAGGCTCTTTGTATATTTTTGGACATAATATGGTCTGTTTTGAGAGTGGAAGCAGACAGGGATATCAAATGGCAGAAATGAAAATAGAATGAATGGGGAGTAGGGGAGCCTCACTAAATTATTGATGTGTATCATAGTGCCTATGAACACACAACACACTGAACCATCTTCTTGGCTATCCACCTCCAATACCACACTCTTATAACTCAACCAACAAGTACACCTCTCATACTCCAACATCTATAATACATTTGTGTATAATACGTGTCTAGATGCACATTCATAATCGCTCAGAAGAATGATGAGCGTCGACTCGCGCACACCAGACAAAAGACCATTCCTGTTTTGTTTGGGGTAACGTCTTTTCAAAGTATAGGGGCCGACTTTGAATATACACACACACACACACACCTCTATTCTGAGTCCGCGTCTGTCTCTGTGGATGAGATCACTACCCTCTCTGTCACTCGGAAACACTGCCTTTGTGCGTCTAAGCCTGAGCGTGAGTGGCGTACATCAGGGCGAAGCGATAACTCTCCTCATTGTAGGTTCATGGCCGCATACGTGTCATGAAACTCACCAAGAGACGGAAAGAGACAGCCTGATAGCCCGGCAGAGAGGCCTCGCTTTGAGCCTGATTTGTTTTTTATTTTTTTCTGACTTTCTCTCTCTCTCGCTCTCTCTCTCCTGTCACATGTTAAAAGTTGAACCACTGGGGGAACGATGAGCAAACGACATGAGGAGGTTGGGGCAGGGAGATAGAGAGGGGTGGGTGGATGGATAGAGGTAGGGACACATAGGAAGGAAGGGCGGGGTGGGAAGGGGGGTGCAAGGACATTGACACAAAGGAGAGCCTGTCACACTCACTTAGATGCTGAAATATTAAAGTGAGCAGTCAGGTTGTAATTTTCCTGAGAAAGCTGAGGGAAGAGGGGGATAAGTGAAGCGAGAGAAGGAGGGAGGCGGGGGGGTGCGAGCGATAGAGACACGGAGAGAGGGAAGGTATCACCGCTGATCTCTCTTTCCTCTCTTCTCGGAAGAGACATAGGCACACTTTTAATACCACTACTTTAATTAGCTTGGCTTTACACGGTCTGTCTCTCGCTGCTCCTTTTCTCCGCAAGATGTGAATAATTCAGCAGGAATGGTGTACCGCTGCCTGGCAAAGACAGCAGGCCCACCGATCTGCAATGTATCTGTGGAGAAGAAACAGAGAGAGCCAGAGAGGGTCTCCAAAATCAGACAGCAGACTTTGCTTGTCTAAAACCTCCCAGTTGAACAGATCAGTGTTTGTCTTGTAATAATTAATGGTGGCCTTTGCTTTGCTGGCACTGTGTGGTTATAAATCAGTATTGTTAGTTAGTTAGATGGTTCTTATTTCTGTGTCATGTCAAACCTTCGGACCATCCCACGTGGGAAGACAAGACAGCGCTGTATGTCAAACAGCAAAAATACAATATGACATATTCCGGAAATACACATATAAAACCAAAAAAAAGACACCAGTCACTGAATTATATCTAAATCTACATTATTTCAGCATACATTCATCTGGCAATTTAGTACGCCGATACATTGGTGCAGCAAGAAACAGGGGTTTACTTTACTTTGGTCTCTGATAAAATCATTTTAAAAGTTTCTATTTCCAGTGCTCGAGGAAGCATTTTATTATTGTGATTCAAGTGTAAAAATATGGTACATTGGAAAGAAACATATATAAGGTTTTCTTCCTCAGCATCACGCATGACTGCATTCCTTCATCTCAGCAGTAGAGTTTAAAGGACATGGAAAACTTTACCTTGCAATGTGAATGGCACAGAAAATAAAGTGAAGGAAAGTCCAAACAACATCCAGTAGTGAGAGAGAGGCTGCATGTTATCTGTACAGCCAATTTACACTGGTTTTTATGTCGCCTTGTGGCTTTTATCCTTTAGATCCAGTGTTTTTTATTTAGTTGAAACAGTACCAGAACATTGACTCTATAATGTGCAGTTTTTTGTCAAAACTCTTTTAAAAAGATGTTGATTCACCTTCACGGAGATTTTGGAGGCTGCTCTTTGTAGTGCTGCTGAATATGTTGCTTTATACCAAAAAGTGTGCATATATAAATATACTTAGTGCATCCTCACTGATATATCTGTATCTGAATAGCCAACTCAGTCTGTGACCATATTCAGAAAAATATTTTTATTTCACAAACTAATGTCTTCTGTGGTTCCTTGAAAAACATACGGTTATGTACTTGTGCACATGGTTGTCCTGCAGCTCTATCAAACATGCATGTGCTTCTTTGTTCACGTTACCTTGTGTCTGTAGGAGTGTGTTCAAGGGAGCATTTGAGCGTCTTGCTATATTCGGTTGTCTATGTGTGTGTGTATGTGCCGGTGTGTGTGCATGTCAGACTCTGCTTAGCTCACCAATTTGGGTCGCTGAGGATGATATGTGAGGACACTGCAGGTTGGTGGTTTCAGTGGTGGGTGGGGTTTGGGAGGGAGGAAAGGCGGGGTGAGGAGAGAAACAGTGATGTAGTCTCTCGCACATATCATCATATTGATATTGTATCTTCTGTGTGTTTGTGTGTGTGTGTGTTTGTGTGTGCATTTGTTATGACAGCATATCAACCTGCACCCCAACTCCCAAAACCTCTCCTGTCTCAGCCTCCCCAGCTAAGCAGCATCACTGTCTGGATGGGGACGCTTGGTGACTGAGGGGGGTCACGGTGTGCTTAGTGGCCCAGACAAGGTGAGGGTTTCTGGGACAGACTGAGGTGGGCTGTCCCCTGTGTCAGCCCTGGAGCCTTGCCTGTCACTGCTAGAAGGGGAGACGAGAGAGGACTGAGACACTCTCTCTCTCTCACACACACACACACACACACACACACAGAATGATATAAGCACTGTTACACGCCTCTAGTCATCTTTCAGCTTCTGTAGAAGTTTTAATGAGTTGAGAATAAATAGAATTCCTCTTTCTCCCCCACTCTGTTGCTCCCTGTCCATCTTTGCCTCCGTCTCTCCTTTGTGTGACTTGTCTCCATTCCAATCATAGCTCGCTTCAGCGATCACTGAGTCACGTCTGAAATAGAATCGACATGGCAGCCTGAGTCAGCTAGGACAGCGAGCCGAGCGCAGATTAGTCATCCTGGCGAGGTGCTTTTGTCCAGGGACGATGACAGATCTATGAAATGAATGGGAGAGTGATGCACCGGGGGTGTCTGCCTGTCTCAACTAGGGATTACAGATACTCCTGAGTGTGTGTGACCGCAGTTGTGTGAGCGTGCGCACATCCGTGTGTGTTTGCGTCTGGCTCTCTAAAAAGACATGACTCTACAGCTCAATCTCGAAACCAAAGGCAAAATTACTTTGGAGTGTGCTTTGTTGTCTCCTGCTTCTCAGAGTGAGCTGGACAGATCTGCAACAACAGAAAACGGTGAGCCACACAGAAGTGGGTTGGTCAGTGAAAGTGAAGTACAGATTGTGCCCTTGTCCTGATTTATTTGCATGTGTGTTTCCTCCCTGCTGGCCACAAGCAGGTCAACAACTTGTGAGGGCTGTTTTGGAGCTTCCCAATCAAACATGATCCGCTGCCACTAATCTTGTTTGCGACTAGATCGGTCACCGTAATCCTTTCCACAACAAACAGGCTTCTACGGCACACAGTGAAATCCACCCCCAACCAGGTTGAAATGGGCTCTCACGGTATCAACCACTAAAAATCTGTCAGCATGAGACGCCTCCTTTATCTGACTCTCTACAACTTTGTCGAAGAAAGGGGGTCACAAAATCACCATGAGTATCATCCACTGTTATCTTTCGTTAAATCGTGTAAATAATTCAAGTAAATCGTTATCACAAATTTAAAACATACTGTATGCTGTTTACTGTCACATTGTTTACTGTGTGACGGGCTGCTAAAGCAAGTATTCATCCCTCAAGGGAACATGAAATAAGCTGCTCTTGTAAGCTTGTTGTGGTTTTATATTATTACATGTTGGTTATATTAAGACATGTTGGTTGTATCATCAACCCAGACCTCTATAAAATCTTTATATTTATGTGCTAAATGTGTTTACTTATATTAAATTAAACAAACTCACAATGCTAAAAGAGCCCTGCTTCTACTGCTTTGAGAATTTAGAAATATTTTAGTTTTCTCTATTCTTTATATCTGAATTTTATTTGTTTGCAGAGAAACTGCTGAGGACGCTGAGGCCCTTTATGTTTTATGTTTCAGAGACCTTTCAGGATATTTTAGGGACCCATGCGAGAGTTTAAATTCTACACCTGAGATTTGCATGGTAATTTGCAGGCTCATATTTGTATTTCTAGACCCAAGATGTTTAAATATCACTACCTCAATGTCACTACCACAACAAAACAAAAACAAATAAAATATTTGTATTTCCAAAATAGGCCTCAAAATAGCCTAGGGTGTCCTGGTGCCACGTGCAGTACTGGATGGACACCCTTATGCTCAAACATGGTGTTTGTTATGGACAAACTGTGACTAGCACAGAAGTCCAATAATAACAGAACACCGCTTGGGTTCAGATCGAGGAGGTCTTTCCTCCCAATCACGCCCCTCCAGGTATCACTGTCATTGGACCATGTGAGCGTTGAAGTCCCCCAGTAGAACAATGAGTCCCTAGTTGGAGCACTATCAAGTACCCCTCCCAGGGACTCCAAGAAGGCCGGGTACTCTGTACTGCTGTTCTGGCCCGTAGGCACAAACACACAGCAAGAAACCTATCCCTGACCCCAAAGAGCAGGGAAGTGACCCTCTTGTTCACCGGGCTGAACTCCAACACATGGCGGCTGAGCTGGGGAGCTATAAGCAAGCCCACACCAGCCTCCTCAGGAGCTGGGTTCCAGAGCCCAAGCTATGCGTGGAGAGGTGAGCCCAACTATCTCTAGCCGGTACCTCTCAACCTCCCGCATGAGCTCAGGCTCCTTCCCCCCCAGCGAGGTGACATTCCATGTCCCTATTGCCAGAGTTTTGGTCCAAGGATTGGGTGGTCGTCGAGGCCCCAGGCCACAACTACTACCCAAACCACATTGCACTGGCCCCTCATGGACCTTACTGCAGGTGGTGAGCCTACTGGAAGGCGGGCCCATGTTGCCATTTCGGGCTGAGCCCAGCCGGGTCCCATGGGCAAAGACCCGGCCACCAGGCGCTCGCCTGCGAGCCCCAACCCCAGGCCTGGCTCCAGGGTGGGGCCCCGGTAACGGTCCTTGATTGTTATTTACTATCCATGATGGGCTTGTGAACCGCTCTCTTAGTCTGGCCTGTCACCTAGGACCTGTTTGTCATGGGACACCCTACCAGGGGCTTAATGCCCCCTGACAACATAGCTCCTAGGATCATTCGGGCACACAAACCCCTCCACCACAGTAAGGTGGCGCTTCAAGGAGGGGATAATCTGGCAATAAATGTTTTTATATGGCAATTATAGTAGTTCTATATAATGTTAATGTACAATAGAAGAAACAACATGTTTATGTGAATGAACAGGTTCTAAAGCTGCTTATTGGACAGTTTCCCATGAAAACAGATGGCCTCAGCATTGCTGTTAGTCTTGTGTTGACAATAGAAATGTCCAGGCTGATTTAGGGACTTTGGAGTGAGCTGCCGTGTTTTGATGACACACACATGCAGACACGCACACACACTCACACAACCTTGTCCCCCTCTAACCTGGACTGAGGAGGTGTATGTGAGTGAGCAACTGATTAAATCAACTTTCATTTCTAATTCTCCTCAGACCCCCGAGGTTATCCTGCACATCGCTGCTGAGGGAGGAGGAGTAGGAGGGGATGAGGGGGAGTACGATGACAAAGAGATGGAGAGATTGAACTACTTAGACTGGAAGCTGCTTTGTAGTTTAATGGAGAAAGAAATAACAAGTTACACATGCAAAGTATCACACACAGCGCGTGATGGGGGGGCTTTTAGTCATAACTGAGGTTTTCTTTAATTTCCTTGACATTGCTGTATTTTTTCTCTCACAATCGCTGAAATCGCTGAAAGGTCATGCAGCTCATGTCTGTATTCCTTTGGTTGTGGCTTCAGGGAAGAAAACTGGCTGAGTGCAGGAGCTGAATTATAAATCTAAATATATACATAAACCTTGCTCTGTTGTCAGTTTGCAGCAGTGCTGGGCATCTTCTTAAAAGCCTCAGCATTCAGATCGCTTCAGTCCCACGGACGTGCAGGTCAGCTAAAACTATTTAAATGCCAAGACACTTTGGTGGATCCAGGCTGTTTTACATTGAGGTATAGACTGAGGTCACTAAAAGCAAACAATACTGTTTTCACAACAGGAGCTTCTGTTGAAGCTTGTTGAGTGGGATGTCAATCAAAGCTGATGTAGGTGAATGCCAGGGTTTGTTCAGTCGGTGCATTTGCACACATTGTAATATTTTGTTTGTCACTATAGTAAAGAAATATTTTGATAATTTAAATATCCTTTAAATTAGTTGTTTTAATTATGCTGGGTTGTAATTGGATTAAACACAAGTTTATTAACTAAGCTGGGCTATTTATCACACTTTCAAATAATTGTCATCATCGTTTAATTTGGTCTTTTGATTCTGTTCATGAATCACAAAAGACTTGGAGTGGACCGGGTGCAATATAATATAACTTGTTTTTTGGGAGGACCGGCAAACAACTTTATTATCAACATGAAAAAGAATAAACACCAAGTGAATGCCTCAGTTTTCCATTATCTCCAATTCCTACTCTCCTGTAGGCTATAATCTTTACAGACTTAGAGCAGAAGTAACTTACTGAAAAATGAATATTTGCTAAAACCATCACTTTGTCCTGACAGTAGTTCATCAGACAGATAATCTGTGACAGACCTGTCCTCACATTTTCAAGCCTTTTTCAATCTCATCTAAATCTTACAGACTGTCACTTAAGACTATACTCCTAAAGGATCATTCTGGTGTTTTAGATTCATCCATTATTTTCGTACTTGTGATCTTCATTTATATCGTTATAACTTCATGGGAACACAGACACATTACCAGACTATCTGGCAAAGTCCGGAAAAGATGCGATTGGACAGATTATAAATGAGTTCCACAGTCTGTCTGTAATAATCCCTCTCTGTACAGGAAAACTATGCACATGCAGTTTTACCTTTTGATTTCTTTTTCCCCTCCAAATTAAGTTTAGCTGACATCGGGGTCAGCTAAACTTGCTAAAAACCAGTCTGATAATCCTACTGCTCATGTGTCTCATCCCATCTGACTTCTCCTTTTTAATGATGTTGTTGCCCTCTTAGATCTCAGAGATTAACTCAGTGAGTACAGTGCTATCATTACAGATGGGAACGATGGCAAAAATGATGAAAACAGTGAACCAGAACTCCAAAGCCACACCTGCCTATCAACTTAACTGCAGCTTTATGGAAGTTAAGTTTCAGTATTGGTGAAAATTGAAAATGTGCTGACTTACTACCTTTTTCATCATTTCAAGGTCAATGTAAAAATGACATCTGAGTGTATTTACAATCAGTAAATGTGCACAAAGAAAAAGTCTAAGACAAATTTTGGGTCTGAAATGCCATCAGTAGAAAGCAGATTAATAAATTTCCACTAACAGGATTCCCAAGGATATTGTAGCCAAGATAACGCGAGCCTCAGCAGTGAAAATATATCTCTACAACAGCCTTCATATTGTCATACAAACTCCTTCTATGGTTTGGATACTGCATTGAATAAAATGAGCGCACAAACCCGCACACATAAATGTACACTAGCCAAACTGGATGAGGCTGAATCAGGCGAGAGGGAGGTGAGTTTTTATAAAGGAGCAATCTTTATCTATCCTGCACCCTTTCCCTTCATGTAGTCCTTTTCTCCTTCCCCTTCCTCCCATCTGTCCTCCTCATCCTCCTCCCACCTCCTTTCATTGTGGACGGTGGTGAAATATCAGTATTGTTTACGCAGAAGATTAGGGCAGAATTGGGCAGAAGGCGGTTGTTCTGTGACGATGGAGATAAGATAGGGGATGGTTGGTGTGTGTGTGTGTGTGTGTGTGTGTGTGTGTGTGTGTGAGAGAGCTGTGCTACCCATGCCTTATCTTGGCAGCAGGCGGAGCAGCCATATGAAGTTGTTCATTGTAATTACCCGTGGAAAGAGTAGATTTCATAGGGAGATTTTAGGGGAGAGAGTGACAGAAGGGGAAAGAAAAAAAGAGGGGGAGGAAAAAAGAGAAAGGGAAAAGAGTGTGAGGATGTGAGGAGGGGTATGTACAGTCACTAAAACACACACATGCCATTAAACACACCTCACTTTCCTCTCCGCCGCCCGCCCGAGTATTTTACCTCTCTCATCTGTAATATCTCAATGCTGCCATATCTTAATGACCTTTCGCGAGGCTAACATCTTAGCCACTGTTCTAATAATCAGCATCTCATGACTCATCGCCATCTTTCCTCTGTTATTCAATCAGTAATCTTTTCTCCCGCTATCCGTCTATTGCTCTCCACTGTAATTATCACACTGGATGAGAATGTCAGGTGCAGTCATCTGGATACTCATCTTCAAATGGAATATCAATCCAGAATCTGTTCAAAGTTATTAATATTTTCATGGTTTCAGAAAACTTTTCAGCTCTTTACATGACTACCAGTGATGTGGTTTTATGAAGAACCTTTGGCATCCTTCCTGATCAGGTGAGCCAACAGATTTCAGGCATCTTCCTCCATTTAAATTGATTTGACTCTGGTTGTTCACAGCTGCATAAACCATTCCTTCAAGCTCCATCAGACTTGACTCCTGGCAAACAAGTTGCGGTTTTGTAATGTTTGACATGTTAATTTTAAATCATAGCTGTCCTTAACGACATATTGATATCTCATCGTTTCAAATATTACCTTTGTTTATAGTGCATTGAGGAAAGCTCCATATCCGGCATAATACATTCATTTGTCAATATCACATAAGTTATGTGTGTGCAGATATATATGAGTTTTCATTTAAATAGAGTTATAAAATAGGGTAGTCTGTGATGTGTGTGGAGTTTCTTTCCTCCATGTTTCATTAAAGTTTGTCAAATCATGTCTGAGATATGAGCTAAAACTTGAGATAAATTGCTCTTAAGTCAAAGACACACATGTTGCTTCTCATGAAAAAGTCACAAGCAAAAAGAGCTGATAGCCACTGATCTTAAACATTACAGACAGCGATGATCATCATTTACTCTGGTTCTTTTCAGTATAGCAATAGATCAGGATGATAAATTCCTCTGAAGTCTGGACCCACACTTCTCTTTGTTATCCATGTGTAGGTTTAATTAGAAACCTCTTTTAGCTCTTTTTCACTTACTGATTATTTTACTGTACTTCTCTGTTTTTACCTCATGAACCATGAAGTGAAAGAAACGCATACAGTCTCAGTCTTTGTCTGCCTTTCATTGTAAATGTCACACAGAAATATAACGGCAGCTGGGAAGATGCAGTGATAAAGGCCACGAGACTTTGTGAAGTTATTATTGATATTTTCTTCCAATCGATTGCTTTCATTCAAGATTGTGCGCATTTTCTGAATTTATACTTTCCAGACACAGAAAGTTAAGTCACGGTGACCAATATTACAATAAACATTTCACCATTTCCTTTCACTGTGTTGTTCATCTTTTTAAATTACTGTGACAAAGTCCACTTCAATGCATTTAAAAGGAACTTCTATAAACTAAGAAAAGTGTTGTGTTACAAATTTAAAAAACACTATTTTGCACATTAGATACTTTACTCAAGCAATGTATGTGGATTAACCCGAGAAGCAATTTGTGATAAAATGTGCTACTGCTGAGTTTTTCAAATATGACTTTTCTAATCTTTAAGCTGCACAAACAAGATTCAATTCGCTGCCATTGTTGATCATTGAGGTGGAAGCATAACTTTCAGATGAAATATCTCAAACACTCAGTAAATCAAACTGAGACTATCAGCACTGCCTAACACCTCTAGGAGAGTAAAACATACATCCTATGTACAACTAACCCTAACCCTGCCCATAAAGTTGGAATAAAATATTTTTTACCTCTTTTCATGAAATGATTGTGACAATGTGGATTTATTCTTGATGGATAAAGTGTATATCTCCTCAAAACTTTATTGATCAATCTCTTCCAAACATATCACAGTGATACTTTATCCATCAAGAATAAGTCACATTGTCAAAATAATTTCATGAAAAGAGGTTTAAAAAAATAGTATAAAGTATTATAGTATACTATAGTAAAATAGTGTTTTCTGAGAACATGCTTTTAAGGTGTAATACAAAAATATCCTGTCTCAGCTGATCAGCTGAAGCAAGATATTCTTTAGTATAAAGCCACAGTTTAAAAAAAAAAAAGATTAATGTATGTCACAGACAACACTAAGCATATCTGCTGTACAGCTGCATGGACACCATATGAAGGTCTTGAGTCAAGTACATGACAATTTTCAAAAAAGGTATTTCACAAATGCTACAAGGGTACTAGCATTAAAACTGATTGATTGAATATGATATTATATTTAATGATAAAAAAAATGTTGTTGACCTTCAATGAATCCACTTCAGCGAGTCTCCTGAATCCTCTCGAAGAACTATTTCAAAATGAAAAATGCAGAAATCAAGAAAGTGCGTGCCTTTCAGCTGTCACTGGTTTTATTCCCGTGGAAACAGCATCATGTGGCACGGGTCGTCAGCTCCTGACCAGGGGGGCTGTGTGATGAGAAAAGAGAAGTTTCTAAATGGGACACATCACTGACAAGGATAACTCTGGAAATATTTGTGTACTCGCACAGACTTTCTGCCCGTCATGACTGTCGCGTGTTCATAAAAGACAAAACATTAAAATTCTCTGAAATGCTCTTTAACTCAGATTTGGTCGGGCAGGGTGGTGTGTTGCATTTACGTGCTCATAAAATAAAATGCAACCTTTGATGAAAACTTCTCATGATGTTTTCAATGGAGATGAAACGTCCTGACGTTGGTATTATAAGCCGTTTGTTTTGCTCCACATCTGTAACATCTGTAACAAATTGGCTGTTTAGCCTGCAGTTGCTAATCTGTTAGCTTGCCTTATCTGAGCCCTTATCTGCACAGAGTCAACACTACTTAGACACACACACACACACACTTTACGACACACTTGATAGCACTTCACCATTTAGCTCCTCATTAGGTCTGCCTAAACAGATGCTAATGTTAAGCTAACGTAACGCGGGCTTTTAAAGCTCCTCTGCCGCTCTGCAGGTGTGTGTGTGTGTGTGTATCGTGGGTTCCCTGGAGACATCTTTACCTGAGGGGGAGTTTAAAATTTTTCTTCAGTTGAGCGAGCGGAGCAGGAAACCCGCCGTAGGCTGAGCACGCTGGGTTTAGAGGAGGGTGAAGGGAAGAGCAGTGGAAAATTAGTTCAACTGAACTCGCTCATCTTTGAATCACCAGCGATCCAGCTACTGTTGGCGCTGTGGGTCAACACAGGCACGTTCCCCCATTATTCCCCGGTAATGTCCCGATAAGGTTGGTCCTAATGTTCCATCCATACTAGAATTGCTATTAAGGACTCAATGTACTTTCTTTTTTTGGCCGCTCAAAAGAAGCAACAAGTCTCGGTTGAAGGTCAAATTCCTCTGCTAAATCATGGTTGAGTGGCAGTGCAGCTTTGCTGGCTCCACGCAGGTAAACAAGGCCTGAGAAAATACATGTACTGGAATTCAAAGTTTTAGCAAGGGCCACAGAAAAGTAAGTGAAAAGACATTGCAGCAGCTTAAAAGTTTGAACCAAATCTAAACAGAAAAGTGCACAATAATATCTCTTAAAATTTGTTTTTTTCTCTCCTTTTTTTGGGTGTCCAAGTAGAAACTGAAAGCCATGATATGCTAAGAAAACCTTTCTTGCAAACCAAAAAACATTTGCCCTCAAGGCAATGCGCCTACATCCCAAGACTCACACATTTGAATGATTTAACGCTGCAATATAAAACCCTTGTAGCTCAGCTACAGTTTTTTAAAGCCCACATGTAAAGGCTCAGTTGTATCATTTAAACTCATCTGTTTTAACAGAATGTGGACAAAGCTATCAGAATAAAGAAATATTAAAATTCTGCGGCACAGATTAGTATAAAGCAAACAGCAGATCCTCAGCTGAATTAATGTTGGTGTTATTGACACTGGAAAGTTCATGACCATCTTACAAAGTGTCACAAAGCCTCAAGATAATTTCATCTCCTCCAGTATAGAATTAGATGACTTGTTCCTTGTTTGAACAATTAGCCATGCATTGTAACTTCTACGGTTTTCAAGGTTGGAAAGTTATGTTCACACAGAAAGGACTGCAAAGAACAGCGGCGACTGCTGAAAATACAACTGACAACGATTCCTTTCATTGGATGATGTGACATTATAACTGTAAAGTGCTGCTTCCAAATCACTTTGATGTCGCCACAGGAATGTCATCATTTCCTCACCCTGAGAGGTGCATACCTGCCTTTGTAACCGTTAATAGAGAGAAGTGGAGGTCCACAATCTTGTTAAGAATTGATAATATTTTGCCAAGAGGTGGAAAATGAATGTTATTGTGTGCAGGCTATCAGTGAATAGGACTTTGTGTTGTCCTCTCTCGTCCTTCCACCACCTTGGTGCTGGAGCACAGTGTGTGTTTTTGTGCATGCCTGTCTGAAGCAACCTTGCCATGTTAAAGAAAAAAAAAATAGAAGAAGAAAATGTGTCAAAATGTTTGGCTCATTCTCTCTCTCTGTTTCACCATCACTCACTCTTACTTACTTTCAGTGTGACTTTCTGAAACAGAATAGAAAAGATGACAACATTATTGTCCAGCCAAGGCCGGAAGATCAATTTTGGTCTCAGCGGATACAATACATATTGTTTGAATACTGTGAATAAATCCACTGCGGTGTAATAACATCAAAAATGTTGTTAGGTGAAAAATCAGTAGAAGTGAAATCTGCAAATGGGGCTGTGAGCGAGACAGTGGATTGTGAGAAGAATGCAACAAAGAGAAGAATGAAAAATGCCTAAAGAAGGAGAAATGAGAATTTAAAAAGAAATAATGCAAGAACACAGTATGGAGAGGCAGAAAATGAAGGCGATGGGACAATACATCAGTAGTCACTCTCTTTATTTTATTTTATAACCAGACCAAAAGTACCAATTGTTGCAAATGTTGAAAGCTGAGTAAGAATAACAGATAGTTTCTGTTCTATTCAAGTTTTACATCAGTATATTGCCCCTATTACAAATCATTTTAATGTTGCATTGCAAAAATTACTGTCTGTTATTGTCTAATCTGCCACTGCTGTGGTTTCACATTTGATCAGGTTTATATCCAAAAATGACATGGGCAAGGTGAAGTAAAGATTGTGGTCTGATCATGGCTAAAAGAAGATTTGTTTGGCTGACAGGAAACAAACAGGGGTCTCCCATGCTGGAGTCTGCACCCCCCAATGAGGTTCTTCCTGTTTTTTTCGCCCCAGGTCCTTGTTCAAGTAAACACAACTTTGTTTAAACAAAGCATTTCAGCGAATGACAAACTCTGTTATTCTTGCAAGGACAGACAGAAAGAGAGAGAGAGATGCAGAATTTTTTTTTAAAAAAAGAAAGATGCCCCGGTTATGTTTGGGTCAGCTGCAGGAAATAGGATTGCAGAAGGGAGTGTGACTGTTGTTGTTGTTGTGCTGTTTTTCTGCTTGCCTCCCATCCTCTCCATCGTTTTCCGAGGGGTGGTAATGCTCCGCTCATCTATCATTCATCAGTGCTGACTATATGATCCAGATCAGCCGATCCACATTTAGCTCCCCCTGTGTCCTCGTACTCCCCCTCTCCCTTGTTGCCCTTGCTCCATGGCGGGCTTTTTCGGTTTTACCTTTTTTTCCCCCTCTGTTTCTGCCTCAATATCTTCTCTCTTTGTTTCTGCGGCAGCTCATCACTGTGTCTGCTCTGTCTTCTCCCCCTCTTCTCTCTTCCACTCTCTCTCTCCTCCTGCAAGGTCTGCTTTTGTCTTTGCCTCTCTTCACTTAACTCTCGCCTTCACGCGTCTCAGTCAAATTTTAGATGATGCAAATGTTTCCCATGTCTTTCAATAACATTTCCTCCCTTGAACTATTTCAAGAGGGGTTTCCTAGATTGTCCTTGTCCTCCCTGCTTCTCCGTCTGTCTCTTTCTCTGTCTTTCTGTCTCCTTCGCTTTCACACACACTCAAACACTCGTTTACCCCCAGGTCTCTTTTTCTCCCAGTGACTTTGAATAAAGCAGAGGAGGTGAGTGAACTCGAGGGCTCAAAGACTACTGACACTCCACCAGAGACATTCCCAAAGACAGCCGTTTATTTGACACTCGGCCAATCAGCTTTTTGCTTCTGCATGACTGACAGCGGCGGTGTCTAATTACACAGGAATGTTTGGAAGCACCCGGCTAATCCTCTAAATGCCTATCCAAAACTAAAACTCCCCACTTTGGATAAACAGCAAGAACAAGTCATTGTATTTCTAGCAGCATGGGGCTGGGGAGCAGGGGAATCCCCCGCTCGACTGGGTCAATTAAAGTATATTTTCAGACGTGAAGAAGTATCAGTCAATCAGTGAGTGCACCGAGGGTGTCCAGGCATGTTCGGCGCAGAATCAGAGGTGTGACATTCAGAATTGTGACTATTGTTCCTGTCCTTGAAGAAAGCTGACTCTGAATAGAAGAGATGAGTAATTGGAGATGGGTCCAACAGCCCATGAATGTGCGATGTTTGAGATTATGAGAGACTCTGCATCAAAACAACACTCAGTGCCTTTCAAACAGCTCTTGTGGAGGTTGACAAAGGGGCAATCCACACCAACCAACATTTTTTTAAGCATGTTTTGGAACGTTTTACATGTCTGTCATTTGGCTATATTACAGAAATGGCACACTTTTGTGTCTACGGTGTATTAATCCGACCCAGAGTCTGACACGCCACGAGTATGCCTGACATTTGCCATTTGTTTTGGTCTTCTGAGTGAAATATATTCTCCACCTCTTCAAATCACACCGTGTCTAAATTTCTCCCTCAAAAACAAGTTGACTCATCTCAAGGGCTTTATCCTTACATTTTGAAATGAATATTTTCTGGATTGATTAAAAATATCTGTAATGATTGATCAGTGTGAGTTTCCCAGTTTCATAAAGCGATGGTGGGCGAAGGACAAAAATAAGGTTACTCAGTAAGTAAAAGTTTTATTCTGAGGAGGCAGAGCAGTGGTAGAAGTCAGTGAAGATACGATGAACAAACTCTTAACGCACAGCTGGAGTTTCACATCTGGTGAAGGCTTCAGGTCCTGGCTGAGAAGCTTTAAGGCCAGCAAATTATTCACGTATAGGTATCAACAATAAAACAATGAAGTTCCAAATGCAGAAATTTTCAAATGAAGCAAGTGCAGGATGAAAACTGAAAACTGCAAGCACAATTATATTTTCTACTGAGCAAACATGGTGGTCAGTCTCCTTGACAACAGTGCAGAAGTGCAGTAACTGGAACTGAAGTGAGTTATTCTTCGGCTATAGTGGCTTTCCTCGGGTAGCTGGTTTTACATGCCAGCTAATGGGTTGCTTACATCCACTGTTCATGGTCTGACTGTGTGTTACTGAATCCTGCATTAAATAAACAGTCCCCTGAGTGCGGGCTCCGACAGCGCTTTATGTTGTCTTGGGAATAGGGGGCCAGCAATGAAGACAATGAGGGAGCAAAGCAGTGGATATAGCAGTTTTAGAAAATAAAGAAGCCCAGGTGTATTGTACAGTTGTCAAACCAGAGTTGAGCTAAATGCGACCTGATTTGCTTACGTTAATATCACATGGCATTTCAAAATGATCAAGAGGGACACATGGGACTGGAGCCACTGTTTGCTTTGATTAATGGTACCGCACTGGTAGGCCTACTTCTGTGTGTGTGCATGTCTGTGTGTGATGTATCTGAGCTTGGCTAAATGTGTGGTCATGTGAAAGGGTACAACGTCTGTCCCTGCTCCACATTTTTTCTGTGTGATGCAGTTTATCGTACTGTGTCACACTGCGCAGTGTAAGCCCTCCAAAACTGAAAACTAGAGCATCGGGGGAGGAGGCTCGTCAACTTGTGTCTGAATGACAGAAAGCAAAGTATGGAGGAACAGAATAGATGGAAGAAAGGATAGATTTGAGTTAGGAGACGATACAAAACTAGAGAGAGGAAAAAGAAGGGATAGAGAAGGGTTGAAAAAAATGTGCAAAGAAGACGGGGAGGACGTAAAGATAAAGAAGGAGTAAGTGATGGACAGGAAACTAGGAAGTGTATCCTGACCTGCTTGCTCCAGCTTTAATGGAAGATTCTTGTTCGCAGGGTCATCGATCACCTATGGGAGGCGGATAGAAGAGGTGTGGAGGAGTGAGGTTACAGAGGAAAGAGGAAGAGGGATGGTGGGGCATGCGAGAGGGAGAATGAATTTTCAAATTGTGCAGGAGAGAAGAAGTACCTGAGGAATGTACTGATGTGTGTTTTTGACACAGAGAACTCACAAACCTTCCGACCTCCTGTCAGTGTTAGTGCCAATTTTCCAGTTACTGTTCACAAAGGCTTGTTAAAATGTAAACATCTTCAACATTTCATCTTGACAGCAAGATCTCACAGAGAGGCCTTGAAGGTTCAGGATGATGTTCATGATCTTTCTGAGAGCAAAAGACATCGAGAGCATTTACGGGCATTCAAGTAATCAGCTCATTGTTGGCTGAGTCCACACCTCTGCTTGTGTTTATGTCACTTACTTTAAGATAAGATATGTGATAAGATAAGATCCTTTATTGATCCAACGGTGGGGAAATTTCACCTGTTACAGCAGCTCCAACACAATTTAAAAAGAGACATTAAATAATAGAGACAAAATAAACACAAAAACAATATGTACAATAAATAGTAAACAGTAATAATAAGAGAAAAAGAAAGAAACAGTATTTATATACACAGCCTCACCCAGTTAGTTAGGCAGTGGTGAGGTGTTATTGCACTGGTGAATATGGATATATAGCAGATATGAATTCACCGTATAATTAAATGAGTGGAGGACATCAGTAAACATCAGTGCAATGATGAAACATCAGTAAACATCAGTCCTACAGTGGTATGAAAAGTGTTTGTTGCCATGACAGAATTACAGTACAGCATTAAACAGTCCGACAGTGTTTGGTATGATGACCTTCGGAAGTGCTCCTTTCTACACCTAGGATGACACTATCACTCATAAACACTTTGAATGAATCAGTACTCCAACCATGCATTATCCATCATGACTTCCTACATGTCTCATCCCAATGTCATTTGATTTGTGACTTGCTGATGTGTGGTACTGAATACTTAATGCAGAAATTCATAGTGAAACCTTATGTTAGTCAAGGTATATTTCTGACATCGGAAATGACCAGTTATGTAACATCTCAGATTTTATTAGTTTGATCTCACCCAAAAGACACATTACAATTGTCAAAACTGCCAAAGATCATGCCAAAACACTTCTGAAATATTTTAGAAGAACAAGAAAAAAAAAAGTTGTTTCTGGATGTTGTCATACAAAGTATCCGCATCAATTCTAAAAAAGACGACTAGAAACTACTTACATCTTTTATCTGTTTCCAAAAAAAAAATCAATCATCACACTGTGCACAAAGAGAAGTCAAATAATATTTTTTGTAGCAACTGTTAGGGAGTGACATTTCTAAAAGTCGTTTAGAGTTGATAAAAAACAGGCCAAAAAAAAGTGAGACTGGACAATGAAGACTTTTAGCCTTGACCACATCCACGTAGAATCATCCACACACACACACACACACACACACACACATACACACACAAACAAACTAACAGTCCTTTAGTGAATAAGATTTGCTCCTTGGCGGCAGATGAATGACACACACACCCTGACACCCAGACACACACTCCCTCCTCTCCCGCAGCCTTCTCACTGATCATCACACACTTGGTTGGGCCAGGAGAAAGCCAGTGTGTGTGTGCGTGCTTGAGTGTGTCCATATTATGACATGAGTGCTTATCTTAGCATGTGTGATTTGATGTATTATATGCCTGCTCTGTTGTTGGTGTGTGTGTGCGCGCGTGAATGTGTGTTTTACTCGCACTTGACTAGCCATCTATGTGAAATGAGTGCAAATGTGCCACTGAGGTGTGAGTGTGTCTGTATGCATTCGGCCTGTATGCTCTGCCAGTCTGTGTGCTTGTTTGTGTGTGTGTGTGAGTGCGTGCGTGTGTGTGTGTCCTTGGTTGGTCTTACAAGTGCCGGGGCAGTAAGCTTGTGTACACTGGTGAGGGAGCGAGAGAAAGAGAAAGAAAGAGTGAGAAAGCAAGAAAGACAGAGAGTGGGGGGTCTCTGGGGGTTAATGGTGCTACATGATTACGGTCTGTTGTAGGTCAACCTGTTGTTCTCTCTCTCTCTCTCTCTCTCTCTCTCCCTCTCCCTCTCTCCCTTTCCCTCCATTCCTCCCACTCCCTGGCTTGCACCTGCTCTACTCCGCCCCGGCATTGTGCCACTGTGAAAACGTTTAACCGATGCTGAATGAACCAGCCACCCCCTTCCCTCCCTCCCTTGCCATTCCCTTCAGTGTCGGAGAACTAGCAGGGGTGGGAGTAAGGGGGGTGGAGGGGGGGAGGCAGGATATGGAGAGATAGAGAGAATGGGGCAGGGGGGCAACAAAGGGCACATTCTCCCCTCCCCTGCATACTTTGCCCCACTTCATTCTGGCCCAGCCCAGAGCAGAGGGCTTTGTTTCCGGGACAAGGCAGAAATATGGCTGATCGCTTCGCTCTTCCAAAGTGAGCATCACCGTATGGAAAGAGGGGTGGAAGGGCAGAGGGGAGAGGAGACTGGAAAGGAAAGGATTGGAGAGGAAAGGAGCTGAATGCAGAAATACTGTAGCTTAGGGTTGAACGGTGGGAGCGTGATGGTAACTGCCTGACAGGTCACAAAACCCTCATAACATAAAACATCTGCTTATAAAGCTCAGTTTACACACAAACACACGCAATGCAGGGCCTTCCACTCTGCCAGAGCAGGGTCAGACTCAGGATGGAGTCGGGTTAGCTTCTCACTTCGGTCGAGTTTCCAAAACAGGTGGTTAAAACTCCATCTACTGGAATTTTATAACTACTAGAATTACCATAGCAGTCATTCTGACCATTCATACATTATTTGCATCTAATTTCAATAACTTGATATAAAATCTAAGAATAACATTATATTTAATGTTAGGATAGGTAATAATAAACATCAACAACAACAATCAACAACATTAAACAATTAAGCAGATGGAATGACAGCAGATGCAGAATTGGAGGTGTCCAGTCGGCTTCTTTTACGAGGGGGAATTATCTCTGAATTGCTGTCAGAGCCAGTATCAGCCAGTGTCTACTCTACTACTCTACTCTACTCTTTATTGTCTTCAAATCAACTAGCAAAAAAAATTGCTAGGCAACAGTGAAAGAGAGGGAAAAGTATCAAACACTGAAATTCTACACCTGTCTATAATGCCATATAAGGTCATAATATAAGGCTATAGGTCAATATGACTGTTATGGCCATTAAAGGTAGAAATACTCAGAACTCATTTAGGAAAAGTCAGGGTCCTATAGTTACATGGGTTTCATTTCAACAAAGTTATTACATTTGCAAAATTTAAAAACAGTCAAAATGACCAGATGATGTGACATTGTTAGCTACAACACATATACTAACATCAAGATCAACTTGCTGATTTAACCTAATTAAAGGTATAAATATGCCGTCCCCTAATACATACTAACCTACATGTATTTTTATTGGAAGACGGTGAGACAGTAATGTAATTTAAATGATTTGTCCCGCTCCATTAACTTTGTCAAGTGCCCATGACGATTCACAAGTATGACATAAGAGTGAAAACAACAGGGATCCACTCAGTTGTTCGTATTTTTTTTTCTTTACTCCCCCTGTCTGATACGCCCCATCCCTCTACACTGTGGCCCTCGTCTCCTCTAATTCCACTGTTGACCTGAGAAAGTTGTAGACAGATATATTTCTACCTCTGTGACACACAAGTGTCTGCAGCCGCTTGTTTTCACCTGCCGGGGATGAGCTTATTATACCCCTGCTAACCCCTCCATTTCTCCCTCTTTGCAGGTGGTCCAACCAGTCAGAGTCGAGAGTGTGTTGACAAGGACGTGATCCCTCGCCGGCTTCCCACCTTGGTTTTGCTGGAATGCCCATTAAAGCCAGAGGTACTGCTGCCAGGACTCAAATCCAAACTTTGCGCTCCTGACTTGTGATATATAGTAAGTGGTAGTTTTAAATTTCAAGGGTGATGGCTGGTAAATATTTGAACTACACTGTAAATATTATTTCATAACCGAGATGGCTGCGTGTCAACATTCCTCTGCCAGTCATGCTGAAAATATCATTTTGCTAACTTTAGTGTGTACTGCAGACAGTTACCTGTGGCTACAGTACGATCATTTGGAAGTGTGTGTATGTCACAACCCAAAACTGTCAATTATGAGGAGTTGTCATGACTGATAATTAACCCTTCGCTGTGTCTGAAATGAATCCCTAACTTATTTATTTACTTCTACCTCGATAATAAACACACACTCATTTACTTTTTAGTGCAGTAAGACTTATTAATTCCCAATATCAACATTTAACTTTTTGCATCATCACTGACCATTGTGGAGAGTTTTTGAGGTTATTATAAAATGCACAGCCAGAAGTCAGACACTTAAATAAAAAGGTAGAGAATAAATACATCATGATGCAATATGTTGTAAAATGGAGGGACTTTAGTTCAAGATGCTCTTTTTTCAAGGAGTTATTTGTTGGCAGGGTATCAACAGGTCCTAAAAAGAGTCATAAATTTATTTTGTTTTACAACATTAGAACTTAATCTGTTAATAGATCTCAAATTTTTATACATTATTTTAATTTCAGAAAAGAAAATATATTCTGCTCATCACTTAAATCAACCATCAGTGACAGATTACTATTTTACAGATGACCTCTAACATGGCCTGTTCACGATACACTGCTCGGGTCAGAGTGTCACATAAAGCCCTGAAGGGTTACACAAAGTACACAGTGTGATATTCATTCATAAAAAGTATTCCATTAACAACATCACTCTCCTGTTGTTAAAGATTATGATTGTAGCGGCTTGAAGAGTTCCCTGTGGACGTCTCCTCTATAGTTGAAATGAAAATCATGCCCTTGTTGAACAAACACCACATTAAAGCAATACTGTCTATCCACTTCCAACTTTGCTGCGATTCTCTGAGTAGTTTGCTAAAAAGACATTCTGGGAAATGTAGGAAATTGCTAACAGAAAGGGGCATAAATGAGACAAGTTGCAGAAAAATATGAAAAAGGTAAATCACAACACTTAATTACAAAATAGGGTAACTTCTCGAAAGCACAGAAAAAGTGCCAACATTTATCTTAAGGTGGACTTTTTCTTCATTAACCCTGGTCATAGTAATGTTATATTTACTATATACTTTAGTATATATACTTTAGTATATATTTAGACCTAGTATGTATTTATTACAATAATATGTTGTTTAACAGATGAATACTTTAAATGGAATTTATGAAAAAATTTAAGCCACCAATTAAAGTTTTTACAACATTTGAAGTACAGTCTGTACTTTAAAGAGACTTCATTTCAGCATTTCAGCTCATCACCATTGACTGATGGAAAAAATGCTGATAAATGGTTCCCCGCGTGTAATATCTTGTGTTAAACATGTTGCTACACCACACTCATGTATTTGCTGAAGTCGTGCGGGTAGCTATTATACCTTATCAGGATTTCTGCAAAACAGAAAAGTTTAGTAATACTGAAAATGAAAAGATATAAATAATTTGGTATCTGAGAAAAACTGAAGCCGAGGCTGGTTATGTTTCCATTGTTCAGTATCAGCTCTTGGCTCATTATTGTGGGGAAATGTATTTCATAACATAGTTTTCTCCCAGACCTTCCTAGCTTTCACACCAACAGTCCTCTGATATGGAAGAGGAAAAAAACATATTATTTCAATACTGTATTCATTGTGCATTAAACAAGGCACATTCATTCAAGACATATTTTCAGTCTGTCTCTTTCGCACAAATATCCACTGACACACACACATGTGAACATATCCATAGAGCGGGGCTGAAAAAACAATTACAGTTTCTCATTAAGGCACTCCTAATCCCTTTATGCAAAACACAGTTACACAAGTACACACAATGAGGAAAAAGAGAGAATGAGGGAGGGGAGGAAAGAGGAGGGAGAGTGAAGAAAAAAATGTAGCGCAAATGCGAGGAGAATAATTACATATATCATGAAGCCGTCCCTTTTATTTCGGATGTCACTTCTGATGTCACTGGCCGGCTTTGGCGCTAATTTGAATTCAGACCTTTATCAGTCGCCGGCAGCAGATTTTGAGTGACAGCGCCACCAAACGCCTCTCGCCAGCCGTCCTATTGATTTCTCTAAATCCCCAACAATAGCATTTGCATGCTTGTTTCTGTTATAATACAGATATGCCGTTTCGGAAATTAAAGAGCGGCAGGCAGACCAGAGGTAACTAATTGTGTGCCTGTGTAATGAGTGCAGTTTCAATTTGATATAACCCACAGCTTTTCCCCTCGCAGGCCCGCGCTAAGTACTTTCAAGTCTTTGTGGGGAAATAATTGATTTTTGTGCTTTGGGCACAGGGAAAACTATTATGATCTTTTTGAATAATGGCAGCGGGAGGAAAGGCACGTTGAACGATTTAAATTGGTATTAGAGGAGAGGAAGGAAAGGAGGGCTTGGTGACGGGCGGAGGACTGATAGCGTAGCGGAGCCCTGGGTTTGACTGACAGTCAGCAAATGGCTCCCGCTTTGTTGATTACTCATTCTCTTAAGGTGGAAGTGGGGCGATGTGAGGTGTCGTTGTGGCAGTAAGTAAAGCCACATTGAGCTTGACTGGCTGGATTGCTGGCTCGGAGAAAGGAAAGGATGGTGAGAGGAGGGTGGTCAGGGTGGTCTGGCTGGCTCGCGATGCCCGGGACCTGTTAGCGGGCCAAAACAGTGTGTGAATGAGCAAGCACACAGGGTGGGGTTGGCACGTTGTCATATAGCCTCAGGGTGTTTTGTGTGTGTGTGTGTGTGCATAGGTGTACTTTTGAACAGGCGAAAATAAAAAAGTTACCGTGCAAAGTGATAGAAAACGTGGCGCTCTCCTGCGGATGGTTTTAAACCTGTGCATGTGTTTGTGTCTGTAGATGCATTACAGTATCTGTGTGTGCGTGTTTGCACCACATGCCAACCAGTCTGATTTATTTGAGGGAAATGTGATTATTCTGGGTATCAGTGAGCCATGCTGTCTTTCTCATGACTGAGAAATCCTTTTTTTTCCTCTGTCCCTGCTCTCTCTCTCTCTCTCTCTCCCTCTCTCTCTCTCTCTTCTCTCCTGAGGCTTTGTTTCCTTTGTAACAAAAGCAGGGTTTCTTAGTTAATTCGGCATGTTCGAATTTCACACTCTTAATTGTACACAGAGATAAACAGGTTCTTCCATTGTGGACAAGGGTGGCAGTGGGAGAGGGAGCGGGGGGCTACCGGCTTTACTCTCCTGTTGTCGTTTTTACATGGTGGAGGGCAACAACCGTGCCATGTTCTCTTGTCCTTTGAAGCCCACTGGTTCTCTATTAAAATTACAGCGACCGCCCGTTTTCAATGGCGTTATCCAATACTCGAGGCTTCTGAGTGACAGCTAAGTACAAAAGGGATAGAGAAGACTGGTTTGGGAAGGCACACCGTCACCGAGCAATCTTGTGAACCAGACGCACCACGGTACCACCAACATCAAATAAAGGGGGGCATGTGTGCAGCACTCTCACACGTTGTCCTGGTTTTCCCTGTAATACAAGAGAGACATGTTTGTTTTTAACAGGTCTTCGCTGCAGCTTAGGTTTTATTGTTGGTGGGCTACATTTCAAAGTGACACAAGTATTTTATACAGTGACAATAAAGGGCACGTCATGGAGAAATCGTTTTTGTACAGAAAAAAAAAAGTCTTCAAAAATTACTGTTGGAGAATTCAACTACAACAAGAAGTATATTTATATTTTTATATGTAATTTCACTTTGCTTGAGTTGTTTTCATTTTGATTGTGTCGTATCATTTAATTCAATTTATACAAGAAGAAATATTTGCTTATTTGGTAAAACATTATCAAGTTATGTTGGTGAAGCCTCAAGATAATTTATGTTGTAGTGTCTGAGTGTGACTTAACTGCTATTTTTCACCCATAAAACACATCTAAGGATAAGTTTTATTTATATTTTAAAAACATTTTAGTTTTTTAGGTGTGCTCAATCTTACAAGAAAGCAAAATGACAGAAAACAATTAAATCCAACTGAAGGAGGGTCACAGTTGAACTCTTTGTGAAACGTAAACACTGTTTTTTTTTTTTTTAAAGGAGATCTCTCATTAATAGCTCCTTGAATGAATAAGCCTGCTGAGTATTGATTTTCAGATCTGTGAGGCTGTCTGCGCATGTAGGCTGTGTGAATGTCAGTATTATATCTGCACATGGTAAGTCGGGAGAAAAGGCAGTAAGGGGGATGCGGCGTCGAGACAAATACAGGGAGAGGGGAGACGGTCATTCGCCCGCGGGCACAGAGGCTGCAGCAGCCGCGTGCAGGTGGCTGTGCTTTACTCTGTCACATCGCCTGTCAATACAACCCGGATGTGATGGCTTAATACTGTTAGCGCAGGCTTAGCAGGGCGTGGTGTGAAACAGTGTCTTTGAGATGTGTGTGTGTGAGGGGTCAATTTATGCAAACAGAAAGGCAGTGTGTGTGTGGCCCCCAGCCGCCATGTCTATCTCCCAAGTCAACACAAACAAACGCACACACACACACACACACACACACACCAAGGCAAGGCCCTCTGTATTGTGCCGATCCACATTGTTTCTTGTGACCCTCTGTCAAGAGCAGGCAGGCCGGTCTGAGGGCCGACAGCAACTCAGAGCAAAACAAACAAAAAGAGAGGCAGATATTAGGCAGGATCACAAACACAGATAATCCAAGTTGTCTTTAATTTAGGAGAATTTGATGTATTTATACATAAAATCAAAGATGTTATTTATATATTTTTTCAAATTGCTATTAATGTGTAATGATAAAACACTTAAATTCAAATAAAAACAGTAACATTTGAATATAAAATAAAGTTTAATATAGACTTTTATCAAATAAATGTTCTTTGCAAACACATTCTTTTTGCATTTCAACTTAGTTATGAAAAACAGCTCTTATTTTCGTTATTATTTAAAAAAAAAGAAAACTAACCTTAACATGTTTTAAATACAGTATTTTAACAATAAAATACCATTTTATGAGTCTCTGCAAGTGTGTTGCTGTTTTCACTTGCTTTTCACTTTCACTTGAGTCTATTGTTTGAATTCCCCTGATGTTTTCCAACAAGGTGATGCATGCAATTAAAAAAGAATTTCAACCACAAAAATGCCATTAATGTGAGAATGTCTCCTGCTGCAAACCCCGTAGCTCATAAACTAAAGAGACGCTGTCAGCCAGAGTGTTTGTGACAGTTAGCAGTGTTAGAAAATTGTGTTTATTTTCACTCGACGGTCTATTCAGCAGCACTGACACTGCTGAAATGGAGAGCGCTTTACTCAAAGGCAAAGTTATCGTGATGATTGGCTCAGTCCACTGAGACAATGGTTAGATTTTCTATAATTTGAGATGGAGTCAAGTGAAATGACATTAAGTAAATAAATGAAATTGCATAGTATGGACAAAATTACTGTGGCAGTGAGCAATGTTTTAGAGTGTATGTGTGTGTGTTTGTGTGTGTGTGAGAGAGAGAGAGAGAGTCTACATGAACATTTACAGGAAAAATTTGCATTCGTTAATATGATAAAATAATGGCATATTTTCCAAACGCTTGACTTCTGTCTGATTTCAAAATACTCCCTGGCAATGCCAATGTTGGGGTGCCATGTGCATATATCATCAAAGTGTTAGGATATCAGCGCGACCACAGTGTGTGTATGGCTTGCAATACGTACGTCCCAGAGTGCGCGATACAGAGTGAGCCACTTCAGAGTGTACACACACACATACACAGCTCAGAGCACTTGGCCTCTCTTTCTATCCCTCGCTCCTTCTCCCTCACTCACTTCTCGCCCTCTTTCCATCAGTCTCCCCCTGTTTGTCCCGCTCTTTCTAAATGAACCTCCTCATGCTCATTCCATCTCCCTGCATCCACCTCTCTCCCTCCATCTCCCGCTCCCTCCTTCTCTCTTTCTCGGGAAAGCGGCGGTGGTTAATTTAGTTGGTCATAACTAATAGCGGCTAATCTGCGGGCGGGAGTCTGCCGAGGATATTGGACAGTGTCGAGGTTAATCGCAGCCCGCCCGGTTAGCCAAGGCAGACAAGGGAAGGAGAGGGGAGGAGGGTGGAAGAGGAAGAGGTGGAGGAGGAGGAGGGCTTAATTCCACCGAAGGCAAATGGCATGCCGGTTTTTATCTGGGCCCCTGATAAGGGAGCGCTAATACACCGAGGAGAATGGATGCTCAAGGGCCGGGTTCCCCTTATCAGCAAACTTTACAACAGGAGCCCCGGACTAACGGCGCAACCCCCACGCCGCGCACAATAAGCACCTCATTTCACCTCTCAAGCAGAACTATCGCCGCACCACCACCCACTACCCACCCGCCCCTTCTCGTACGCCTGCACGCACGTACACACTTACACACACGTACGCCGCATCCTCTCCACTTCACTTTTCCTGGTCGCCAACCCCGCCCACCTCCACCTCCTCCGCCGCCCCATCCCATCAAGCCGCAGAACACACACATTTAGGCGGACACACACACTTGCACACACACACACTTACATACGCGCCACTTCCCTCCCCGTCTCTCTGCAGCCCAGAGCAGGCAGCCACCAGGAATGGGGGAGTATTATGAGCGTGGGCTAATTGGAAGATCACTCTAATGCATTAAGAGATAAAATAGTTTGGCTGCGGGCCTAGAGGCAGGATCAGAACAACATTGGAGGAAGCTATCTGGCCCTGTCACACATTTGCAGATTTCCATACTAACGCAGCGAGAGCAATTACCCCAAACACAGAGCTCTGTTGGCGCTACAACACACTCCCTGCCAGTACCACGGCCCCAGGAAATTAGAGGAGGTGTGTGTGTGTGTGTGTGTGTGTGTGTGTGTGAGGTGTGTGTGTGTGTGTGTGTGTGTGTGTGAGTGAGTGTGTCTGTGAATAAGCTTCGGCAAGGGAGGAAATTGGCTTAGTGTTGTTTGATTGTGTATTTGTTTTCTGGGTAAAAGAGGCAGGAATTGGCTTTAGGATGAGTTGGGATTTTACAGGGTGGCCTTGGGTGTGTCGACCAGGGAGAGAGAGAGAGAGCAAGCAGAGAAGAGTGAGTGAGACACACATCCAACCAAAACAAGGATATTAAGACAGTGGGCTAATCAACATGGCTAATAAGGGGAACAGGCATCTGCTTGCTTACACCCCGTCTGTGTTGTTTTTCACATGCTAATCACTGTTTGTTATCACCGTCAGTGGGAGGTGTGCGTATTTGTGTGTGAGTGTGTTTGTTTCATCATCCTCTGTGTTCTCTGCTTTTCAAAATCAGGTCCATCCTGTTCAAACTGAGCGCTATGACTCCTTTTTACAATTTTGTTAATTAGGGCCTGTTTTTTTAAGTGAAATACTCTGAACTTGACAAGTCGCAGGACATTTTCTTTGTCAACTGGCATTTTAATGAGGAGCTCAGATAAAGAAAATACATCTGAGATACTTTGCATGATAAAATCATAGAGGACATTTGTGGTTCATGTCCATCTTTGTGTACTTCTCACATGGGAAAGGCATTTATAAAAATGAGAAAATAACTGTGCAAATAGTTTGTAATGCTACTCACAGCTTACTATTACCAAACCAGCTAATTAGTTAATCCCATCCCGCTAATTCTTCTTGGACCCAGTGTGTCTCTGTTTTACCTGCTACTCAGGCACCTGTAGGCCTCAGTAGCAGGTGTAACAGGTAGGAGCTCCCCACAGCTCAAAGTCTGCCTAGTGGGGGCTTGTTGGGATTGAGCCTGTGCTGGCATCCGCCTGCGGGCAGAAACAAGGACTCCCCCGACTCCCCTCAACTAAATGGATAACAGGTCACGGCTGGAAGGAGAAGGTGCTTACGGTCAGAGCGATTTCATACCTTAACTGAGACAAGGCCGTTTATGCGCTGAGGCACACAAAAACACGCGGAGGTCTTCGCAGATCCTCGCTGTAGGGTGGGACAGACGACAGCCCTTAGCGTCCTCACCCATTGTTGACTATGATTTGCCGTAAAATCCAATTTATCGCTGTTATGGAAATGCATCTCTACCCTCCAGCACATCAGGCAGGGTTTATGCCACATAACCCTTTACCGTTTATCCATTCCTCATCCCCTTGTTGATTTGCTACGGTGGCATGGCTTAAGTTAATGTAACAGCAGCCTGGGGATACAGTACACAATAGTGCTTACATATTACCGGTATTTACTCAAGTTGTTGATCAGTGGTGGAACGTAGCAGTCACACAGCTACCTGACTACGATAACCGAATATGTTTTGAAAAGTAAAAATGATCTGGGGTGTGTACCTAAAAATATAACATCACAATTTTGTCAGGGTAAACTCTGCTATTAAAAGGTCCATTTTCTCACTTTCATCCTGCGCTATTTGAGCCACATGCCCAGGTCCTGAGCTTTCTTCCTCCACTCCAATGACATGGCGGTGAATGGAATGGTATTAAATGAAATAAAAAATAATTTTAAAAATCATCATCTCTTTAGAATCAGTGTGCTTGATATTCTGGATAATCCCCAAGCCTCACTGTAAAACATTTTCATTGGTGCCACTTTCTACTTAAGAAATACTGCCAAAAAAAAAAAAACTAACAGGGATACTGATTCTGGTGAGAAATGTTGATGAATTTCTTAATGGTCCACTTTTCAATGCAGTGAGCGCCACAAAAGAAATTCTATTCACATCCACTGGCGGCAGCAGAAATCTCAGAGATGAATATCTCAAAACTGGGGCAAAGAAAACCAAAGGTGTGTAAGAAAATGATTTTTTTTTTCCAACGTGGGTAACCTGACCATTCAATTCCAGATTATGAGTTAAATGTAGTCCCTGCACTCCATTTACTTCTGTGTCCCATTTCATCTGTAACTCTTCATATTTTGGGAGGCAGGTAGCCACAAATAATGCAATAAAAAAATGAAGCTAAAATATTCACACAAACCTACACACACCAACAGAGATACACACCGAAATCAGACACATCGACAGACGGTGTCATGTGGGACGGTGTATGTTTTTCCTCCACCCCCTGTGCTGTTTGCTAATTGCTCACAGGGTGATATGTAACAACTAGAGCAACTCCCGTCGCAGTTTTCATTTCACCAGGGGTAAACAAAGGCTCGCTCTGTAGACGTGGGGAGGAGCTGTGTGTGTGTGCGTGTGCTACATTTGTGCATCTGTGTCATTTGATGTGTGTGTGTGTGTGTGTGTGTGTTTGTGTGTGTGTGTATACATGTGTGGTGGGTGTGGGGATATAGCCTAAATGTGTGTGTGTGTGTGTGTCACTGGATGCTGAGGTGTATGATGAGATGCATCATGAGACAATAAATATTCATTATCACACACACAGACACACACACACACACGTACCACACCAGCCAGAGGCACTTTGGTTGTTTTCCGCTATGCAAGGCGATTGGTTCCAGGTGTCAGTGAAAGGCAGCGAGGCCAAGATATCTGCGATAGCTGCTGTCTGAGCAGAGGATTTCAAAGTGTTAGGATACGCTGTTACACTTCTAACACTTCATCTGTCTGTCTTGCTCACACACTCACTCGCGCAAGGGTACCTACCACACACACACACATCAGATCAATACAGACTAGGACGATGACACTGAGATGCTCAATGTGAGGCCAAGAGCTTTTTCTATCTGTCTGTCTTTGCTCCAATCTCTCCTCTCCTTTCCTCCTATTACCTGTCTACTCCCTTCTCTTCCTCCCTTTTCCTTGGCTGGCCTCTGCAATCTTCTCTTCAAACAGTCCACCCTGGAGCATTGTCTCACCTCCACCTGTCTTCTCCATCGCTTCCTACCCCCGTCCTCTCTTCCTCTGCTCTCCAGCCGTCCCCTCCCTCCTCATTGTCCCCGTGAAACAATTGGCAGATGTAACATTTAATTACGGCGGTATCTCCTCAGGCACTGTCGAGGCAAAGCGAGCCTAACGCCACTCAGAGCAAAGGAGGAGTTGCATTACAATTTGCCGTGAAGTGATTTATTCATCGAACAAGGTGGGAAGGAGGAGGAGTGGGGTGGTGGGGGTGAGAACCAAACAGGAAAGGTAATTTCTCGATACTCGCTACAAAAAGGTCAAATGCTTTTTAATGACTGTGTTTTCTGATAATGCAGGATGGAGTACTGCGGCGGCTACAGTGGCGGCAGTGCTGGTGTTGGGGTTGGGGGGAGGGGAGTGGGCCTGGCAATAATAAAGTTGCAGATTGGTATCACAGCGCGACGTTTTAATAGAGTCTTGTGGCTGAGGACTTCATTTGCAGCAGTGTTCGGCCCTCGCCTCGCCACGACTGTCACCGCATGTGATTTCTCTATTCCAGACGGGGCCTGTCGTCGTTGTTTGCCCTTAACGCAAGCCAATTTTAAAAGAGCAAATGAAGTGTGGCCCATTAAATGTTGCCATTCACACAGTCATCACGGGGTTATTGAATGGTGATTAAAACAAGGGAGAGAGAAGATATGACCCCGCGAGCAAACTGAAAAAGCCACATGGCTCTGATACCTGCCGTGCACGGAGGGCAGGGAGGAGAGAGAATGGGGAAGTGAATAAAAAGAGAAGAGAACTGATAAGGACAGAAGGGGTGGAGTTAATTAATGAAGACGACAGCCATACAGTAGCCAAAGAGGAGACATCCAGCCTATTACAATAGTCAAACTAATTTATATTCCGAGGCCCTTCATGGAAAGGTCAGATATTTTTAGCAGTCTAGTCTTTTTTGCGGTATTCTTTAAGTACTCCTCTCCCACCAGTTAATGCTTTATTTCCTGTTAGCTATCAAATAAACCAGGATCTCTGAATTCAGTAATCATGAGCCAGCAAGAAGACAAGAATTACCAGATAAATGTGAAAGAAGAAAAATGGTGCCACCGGTTTTGATATTCAGCACAGTAGTATTTTTTTTATCGCACTTGAATGCAGATTTAACCATGAGAGCTGCCATCAAAACCAATTTTGAACCATTTTTGATACACGCGTGTTATATACATTGGGGAGGCACAGCTGTATTTATGCGTTACACAGAAAAGGAGTTGTCTTCAGGTAGCCTGTGAATTCAATGTTCAGGTGCGAGCTACATTTTGCATCAAATCATCACTATTTAGAGCAGAAATGATCACTTAACTGCTCAAACAGGGTCATGCCCACATGAGTTGATATCCATATTGTTTCTGTGATGTGATGTGACAGCTTAAAATTTAGTGCAGGTTAGCTGATGTGTGTGTGTGCCTGTAGCCCACAATGCATTTTAAAAGATAGCTATTTAGAAATTGACTTCGCAAAGCTAAAGTAGTATGTATGCACAGAGTGTATGGCCACTTAGAGTTGCACCAACACTAATGCTATTTATGCACAAAAGGAGCCTTTTAAAATTGATGTGGTTTTAATTATAGCTTTGCCTATAAGCAGCAGCACTGGTAGTGTATTTGCACTGAATGTGTGGCTCCAAGTTCGCAGGAATTATCAGTGTATTGCTCAACACCCCCCCCCTCCACACACACACACACACACACAGCCCCCATCATCCACACCCAAGTCCTGTTTTGAAAATTACATAATTCGCCTTATTAATGAGTGTGAATTGTACTCGACAATTAGAGATGGGTGGAAAATGTTAAGTTGGGTGTAGAGAGAAATGCTTCCAATTACACAGCGACACGGGGCCTTGTACCTTCCCAGCCTCCACCGCCGGTAATTAAATCCACAAGCTTCTTAACGAGGCAGCCATGAAATAAGAGTTGAAGGGTTAATGCGACTATCATTTCTCCCCATGCAGAACGACTCCATGAGGCTCACACACACACACACACACACACACACACATTAACATAAGTATCCACTGCAACAACACAGAGCAGCTTCAGTCTCTGGCTCACCTTTTGTGGAAATATTATAAATAATAATGTCTAGAGGAGGGGGGGAAAATACATAAGACAGGCAGCTTTAAATGACACATTCACCTGCAAAACCACATTAAGATCCATCAGAATTATTTCCCCAACAAGTTCAGGCTAAATATTTGTCTTAATAGCTCCATGCAGGCTAAATATTTGTCCCCCAGAGGCACACTGTTGTCTTTTTACCTCCTCCTTTGTTACCTCTGTGCAGAAGAAGAGGGAAAGCTCTCCTGGTTTCCCTCCATCCCTGTTTGGTTCTGTTCATTGTCCCCCCACACACACACACACATACACATACACACATACACACACCACCACCATCTCTCTCTCTCTTCCTCTGTCTAAGAAGTGCAGGCCACAACGTGCTGCTCCACTATAACTCTGACAATTGCCGGGCACAATGATGCCACTGAGGAACAATACGAGCCAGGGAGTCTGTTGAGATGATTAGGGAGCTGCTGCTGCCCCTCTGTGTCTGCTGCTGGAGAGAGGAGAGACTGCGAGGCCACCCCCTTTTTTTCATTTCCACATTTGGTTTAAATATAAATATATATATATATATATATATGTAAAAAAACACACACACACGGACATGCACGTCTGGAAATGACTTTGGAAGAGGAGACAAGGCACTATCGATCACCTTGAGAGGCCATAATGCACGTTGAAGCTGCAGAAATTAATTGGGGGAAAAAAATGTTTAAAATATTACAGATGCTGCAGTCAAATGAGAGCGACTGAGGCTCTCTCACAGGCTCTCTCTCTCGTATTATTATTTTATTTCTCGGCCTCGGGTGACATCCGAGGAAAGCGCGGTCGTGGCTATTTGATAATTTTGTTAACTTTTCACCCCCGTTCAATATCCTGTCAGGGCGGCTGAAGGCTGCGCATACCTGCTGCCATTATCTGCAGCAGCCCGTGGCTTATTGTAATGGTTCCCTTCAATCACGGGAGGATGTATTTGAATTCATAATAGCGGCAGAATCTGCGTCTAATCTGCAGCTCAGGCTGGTGGGGGGGCAGTGTGCGGTCACCCGCACTAATGGAGGGAGCATCTCACCGAGAAGACACTGACAGTAGCACTTCACCGCCTGTGTGTGTGTGTGTGTGTGCAAAAACATCAGTGCGTCATTTGTTCTATTTAAAAAAAAATCCCGAAGTTAAATTAATCGAATAAGTTTGTTTTTTTTGTTATTTTATAAATGTGGCAAAATTGTATTTTAATAAATGATGGCACATTTGCTCTGGAGGACATCACCTTAAAGGAAAGCAGGATATTTATACAATGCAATGCAATTTTTTATTTTTTTCAGCACGAGCACAATGCATATTTCCCATAAGCCTATTTTTTTCTCCCTTGACAAATATCTGACACGTCTGATACCTTCACATTTTCACTCCATCATCATATATATATATATATATATATATATATATATATATATATATATATATATATATACACATATATATATATATATAAAATAGGCCTGCTGGCACCTACAGATAGTTGCATAATCCGCTGACACAATGACTTCTCCCATTATTGTGTTTGGCCCCTGTAATCCTCTCGCTCCAGGAGAGGTCAAATCTCCCAAATTTTCGGCCTTTCACGCCGCGCGCGCCAATTATTGATACCTCCTTCCAATAGGCGATGGGTTTCGTTTGTATTTCATTCATCGCGGAATGACCTGAAAATGTGTCAAAGAGCCGACATTGTTGAAAACCAACGATGTGGGGAAACCTCATCACTGCGCCGGCCCCTTCCCAGCTTCTCCCGTCCAATAATTAAAAAACACTGTTAAAATATCAATGTCCCGCGAGAAATGAGCACACTTCTTCTCAAAAAAAAAAAAAAGAGAGAGAGAGAGAGGAGAAAAAAAATGGGCCACGGACATAAAAGATATATGAGGCCGTTCACGCTTTTATAATTCAGTGAAAAGAAATTGAGTCTGTTCATGGTAATGTGATTTAAGGTATTGGTGCTTTCTAATTTCTGCGGCCCTGAATATATCCGCGGTTATTCGACCTGCAATGAAAATGACCTTCTGTTGGCTGACAGTGTTATTCATGTCATGGGAAATGTTATGTTACATCTAACCTGCCCGGGTGGTTGCATATCTCTGTTTTATTAAGAAAGGCGTTAAGGTATCCCTCCCTCACACACACACACACACACACACATCTCTCTCTCTTCTCATACACACACCTTATTACACTGTATGGTTTCATTACCTTTGTTTGTTTTGTCGACCTGTAAACAGTGGAGGCTGATCTGGTATCTGTAGCTTGCAGCCAGACACAAACACATTCCTTTTAATGAGGCTCCAGAATTGCCTGCACACAGTCCTCCACTCCAGACCATTAATATTGTATTGTTCATATCATGGACTCCTAGGTTACAGCGAGCATGCATTTTTCATTGCGATAATCCTTAATTATTTTTATGCACCCTTAATCTTTCATATAGTTTCAGTGTTTTGCTTAAATATTTAATGGCATGATGATGCGGCTTGTCTTTCAGGACTCGGCTCTCTGAGAGGAGGGGAGAGATGGAGAGAGGAGGCTGGTGCAACAGAGAGAGAGAGAGAGAGAGAGAGAGAGAGAGAGAGAGAGATGAGAAAACGGATTTTAACGCCTCTCCTAATATAAGCCTCCTCGGCACTGTCTGGTTGAGTGACTAGGCCTCCAGTGGAGACGCTGTTTTAATTCACATCAACACTGACCTCATTCAGAATAATCCCCTCGCCTTTAATCGCTTTTATTCTGGAGCTGCAACTCATTTCTTCATATTTAACTGCAGGCGAAAAATAGATGACACACAAAAAGGGAAATAACTTTAAAATAACTTGGCTGTTCATTTTTGCATTCTTTCAAATCATGAAAACATAAAATAACAACATAACAACAAAGTATTATTATTATTATTATTATTATTATTATTATTATAGCAGTAGTTTAAAATATTTTAACAGACAGATGTTCTCTATGTAAGCCAGTAAGTACAGCCTTTTTATTTAATTGTGATTTTCTTCTTATACATTTTAGTTATGTTAATTATGAAATGAGCTAGAAAATTATTTAAAATTTAGGCTTGATCTACTTTTAAAATATTAAAATACTTCCCGCTACTCAGCACAAAAGCTGTGACACATTTTCGTGTAAAGGATTTAACGATATATGTAATGTAATAATTGTTGCTATTTCATAGTCAGTTGGGCAAGTTTTCTTAAATTGTTTTTTAAACTTTTAAGTTTTTTAAACTTTTAAGCTCAAACTTTTTTTAATCCCATCAGCTGCATGCATGTCTCTTTCCCTGAACTTTGGATAAAATAAAAAATGCAATACAACTTAACTTAGTTGCAAACACCCACAAGATGTAAACCCACTTAGCCCCCATGAAAATATAAACCTTGATTCATGAGCATGTCTCTTTTTTTTTTTTTGTTAATATTCAAACATTACACACTGGCCGTTGCCTTAACAGGGCACAAAACACTCCCCTGATTAAGCAGTAAAAGAAGCTAGCTGACATCAGCCTGTCAACTCCAGTCAGCAGCAGAGGCCTGGAGGTTGGAGAAGTGATGTTATGACTCCTGTGAATCCCCGAACAGTCTGGGAAAATATGTTTTAAAAAATAGATTATTGGAGCCATCGCTGGAGGACTGTGATTGTGCTGCATTTGAAATGATGTGGATGTTAAAGGAAGGCATTGCTGCACACAACATGTTAATAAAGAGATAATTAAATAATACACAAAAAGTGAATCCACTAAAACGTAGCAATAGTCTGCTACTTCCCAAGTCTAACACATACAACATAATGGCATTTATGCCAAAGAAAGGTGAAGTATAATGAATGCGTGTCATTGTGTTAAGTCAAAGGTCAACCTGCAAACCAGATCGTTTCTTTATGGCTTTAGGCTGCTGATGCTGTTACGCTGAGTGAGGTATCATTGTGCCCGTGGCTTAAAACTCCTGCAGCTGAGTGGCAGATGGGCAGAGTTGTTGCTGGTTCAAAGGTCCATACTTGGATGTGTTTATCTCCACACCGAGCATGGAGGGAGTGTAGTTTAATTCAAGCGTCACGCTCGGAGATCCATTAATCCCATCTAGTGATATGATAGGAACAGAGATGGGATAAACCTCCACCAATACCATTAGTGGTAATGTTACTGTAATAATACCTATATTTTAGTGACTGTGTGTGTGTATGTTTGTCTGTGAGTATGTGTCGCTATATGTGGGGTAGTTCTAAGTAATCTGGTTATAGATCCAGCCCATGATGATTGATAGGTCATGAGGATGAAGCTGAAATGAATAATAGATTATGGGAAAGGTCAGAGACAGTTTCCTTGTGATTAGAGCTCGCCTGTGAAAGGAGTTCAGACAGAGAGTGCAGGATGACACAAAACACTACAACCATTCATGGTAGCTTCATTGTAGAAAGAGATGCAAAAGAAAAAAACCTAACATCATCTGCATAGGAAAATTCAAAAAGTGTGTATAAACATAATGCAAAAAGCAAGATAACAGTTAGTTTAGTGTCCTTTAATTACAGGTCAGTTTGCAATTATGTGTTTCTGCTATAATAGGTTCAATGTTATAAAAGGTTTTTTCTTACTTAAAGGATGAGTCTGGTGATTTCTTAATATTTTTCTCAACAAATTGCATGAAAATACTAAAACTACCTTAAGTTATTTCTGTGTGCCGAAGACACTGTTGTCCCAAAACGTGTGTTAAAAACACATCCATGAGCGGCACTTTTGCACTAGGTGGCATGTTGCCTCAGTACAACAAACATGGGCACTAATTTTGAGGCAACAAAAACATTATTTGCTCCTGTTTGAGTAATGTTTGCTAAAAAGTACAATGCCCAGCGGTTTTAGGTAATCACCACGCATTTTTAAAAATAAAGATATATATTTGTGACACTTCAGTGGAAGCAAATGGGCATGTAGCTGAGTGACGCAGACAGGGAAAGTCAAAGTATTGCAATACAGATGTATTGTTTTGCCTTTCCATGGAATTTTTTTTTTTGGACAAAAATAAAAAATATTAATGTCCTTTAATTCAGCAATAATATAACTAGTAAATTCTTCCACAATCAATTGCTGTGGTGAAATCAAAATATAAACTTCTGGTTTATTCTAAATGCCACACTGTTGTTATCATTATTTTATGTAAATTTATTATTTTATGTAAACTAATCAAAGCCTATATCTTATCTTTCTAAATCACTTTTTCCAAAACAAATAAAACTAAAAAAAACAAGAAAAGCTCTTTAAATAATAGTTAAAGTCGTGAGTTCCCAGGTAAGCTAAGTTTTTTTCCCAAAGTGAAATATGAGTCTAGTCCAGTCTGTGGTCAGTGAATGCATCTGCCCCCCCCCCACTTTCTCATCCGTCCCCGCCTCCACCCCTGCAGTCCCTTCCTCTCCACACCTGTCTTATTGTACTGAGGAGACGCTCTTATCCCTCCTTCCTGATTCACTTATGGTCTGCTTTCCCTGCACTTAACTCTCGAGGTGATCTGAAAGACCACCCAGGTTCTCACTGTATTGGCCTCCAGGTCATGTTTTGGTGAAGACTTCCACTACAAAATGAAATCACAGACTGTTGATTTCCTGGCACTCAAGTAAGGCAACAAAGGGAAGAGAGCTGAATTGATAACAACAAGAAGAAATCTATTTTGCTTTTAAAAACAGAGGTTATTATATATTTTGATATTATTTCATTTGTTTGACATTTTGGAGTCGAAACTAATCATTGCATGTGGGAATAATGAGGCATGAAGACAATTTATCTTACTTATCGTTGTAAAGAATTTCATCTTCTGTGTTATTATTTGGTGCTGGACTACTCTTTCATTTTCACATGGAATTCTTTCAGGGTCTAATGAGCATTGTACAGGGACTGCTCGGTCCAAATAATTGCCTCATCTGGAACCCCCTCCTGCTAATAAAGTCTACATAGACCCTATGGAGTTGTTTAACAAGGCCGTGAGGAAGGACACCCATTCATCTGGACATACAGGGCCCGTGATCTCCAAGTAGCATCCCGAACCATTAAGAGCTCTTCTCGGGCCTCCACTGTGCATTTCACCAGGGTATAGAGCCCTGCGTGATTGTGCATGGCTTGCGTGTATAGTGTATACAGTTTGTCAAGGCAGGGGTATAAGAGGAAGCCGGGGGTACCATCTCAGAGGAAGAATGGTAAATAAAATGCACTCATAGGACGCAAGAAGAGGAGGAGCAGAAAAGCACAAGGATGAGTGGAAGAAAAGGAGGAGGAGAGTGTCTTCAGTGCTAATTAGCCACCTAGCACGGGCCCTTCCTTGAAGAATACCATGATGATGAGGACCAAGACACTCACGTACACACACACTGAAGCCCTGGGTTGTGTTGTGGGGGGTATAGCATCCTCTGAGTGTTAGGTAATTGGAGCGTTGTACCTCTAGAGAAAACTGCTGATTTCATAGGAAGTGCTAACTGGACCTTTGTGTGCCATGTTTCCCTTTTCCAGGGAGCCAGCGGGGCCAGACAGAGAGAGCTATGGGCCTATAGTGGGAACAGACCCAGCCATACCTGAGTAGGGCCAGCCACAGCGGTAATGAACCTCTTCACATGGCCGTTCACCCAAAAGGAAAAGAGGTGGATAAAGAAAGGAGGACTGAGAAAGAGGAGGGGGTGCAGCCTAATTTCACAGCCGGAGAATAGCAGGTGGGACAAAAGGTCTAGCTTGAGGAGCAGAGGTGGGGGGGGGGGGCTTTATTAGTGGTATTCTCCTGCCCCATTTACACCATCTCTCTCCTCAGCAATGGAGCACTTATCACAAGTGTACCCATCCAGCTCACCAATAGAAACAAGCAAACGCTATCCGTCAATGTTTACCATTAAGGATCTGTCATTTGCAGATCCACCATATGTGGCAGATTAATGGGACGCAGGCCTCTCTCTCCCTCTCGCTCTCCTTCCCTCTCTCTCCAGTGTACACTCAACGCACCGTGTGGCCAAACTCAATGTTAGTCTGAGAAACAGAGAATGAAAACAAGCCACAGAGAATGGAAACAAGTGATAGAGAGAGGAGCGATATGACAACAGATTTTGGTCAGACTTAAACGAAAGGGTTAATTTTGCATCGTTCATCCAGCTATTGAGGGGAAATTGCAGAAACTGCAGTTCAACCAACGTTTTCATTTAACTGGATAACTGTGAGTTCAGCATTTGAGTTTCTTGTTAGAGCAGAAAGTTAAATGCAAAACTTGAAAATGAACTAAAGTGTATGGATGAAATCTTTCCTCAAAACATCCATACATACATAAGTATAAAAACAATAAGCATTAACCACAACAGTTCTGAACTTCCACTTGTTCTTGTCGAATAGGGAAGTCTGAATGTGAACAGAATTAGAGTGCAAATCTTATTTGGCCACAAACTGGGACAAAGTACTGAAACAAAATGAAAGCGCAGTTCAACAAATACTTTCACTGAACTATGTGACTGTGTTAAGCAATTACGCTTCAAATTAAAACGCAGCGAGTGAAGGAAATAAACATTTTCTTAAAACAATCACACAACTTCACTATTTAACTTACTCATTATGAATCTCTATGTAACACCATGTTCATATAGTTTTCTTTAGTTCATAAGCCTTCTGCACTTTCACCATCTTTTATTATGTGTGGTCTGCACCCAGCTCCCTGTGGCCGCTGCACACACACCCAAACACACACAGTAGTTAAAGCAAGGCAGTCAAGCTGTTGTTGAGACACTGACTTCTTTTCTCCAAAACGCACACTGGACATCTTTGTCACCGGCTTGGGCTGAATGGTGACCCTCTGCCAAAGAAGAGGAAAGGGAAGAGAGAGGGGAGGCAGGGTGAGGTTGACACTCAGGTGGTCCTGACTCCATTTTTCTTTCTCCCACTCTTTCTCCTTCTCTGTTGGACAAACATCTCCACACTGTGGTCCGTCTGTCTGTGTGGCTCTCTTCACCCTCGAGGCCATTTCTGCCCATTCAACAGGCTCCTATAAGTAAGCGAGGGAACAAGGGGGGGGTAGAGGAGGGTACGGAAGGAGGGAAGGGCAGACAAATGATTTGGGTTGTCCCTTTTTGTTGTGCTCTTCCTCCGAGAAACACAAGAGAACACAAAACAACACAAAAGAGAAAGTTCTGTTCCTTTTCCTGACCCCCTTCCTCTCCCTTGTAACCCCCTCCCAAAACACACACATGCCGGCACACACACACTCACTTGCACACATACAGAAGAGGTCCTTTCTTAATTACGACTTCTCTAACCGATGTCACAAAGGCCCCCTGCTCCTTGGCCTGAGCCTGAGGAACCACAAGGTCGGGCTTTGGGTGTGTGTGTGTGTGTGTGTGTAGAATTGGCAAAACCCCCTTTACAAATTGGTTCACATCGAGAGAGAGGAGGACAGATGAAGATGGAGACCAAGAGACAAGGGATGGGATGACAGAGAAAGGGAGAAAGCGAACGAAGTGGACCGGGGGGGTGCACAAGTGGGATAGGAGAGGCCAACCTGCCCTAGAAGTTATCACCTATTTCCAAACGAGAGAGAGAGAGAGATACTGGAGGGTAGGAAGGAGGGCCAGAGGGAGGTAATGAGTAGGAGAGGCCAGACTTCCCAAAAGTTATCCCTCATTTCCGTTGTGCTTTTGTGCCCGGATGGCCTCCCTTTGGAGGGGCTCTGATGGCTATTGTTGGTGCCAGACGGGCTAGGAGGAGAGGAGTAAGCAAGACATTAAAGAGTCAGAAGCATCAGCAAATGCCAAGGAAGTGGAATTCTTTTTCTTAGACCTAAAACTAGTCACATGATTAAAAAATACTTTTCCAACAAGAAAAAACTACTGACAGCATTATAGAAAAGACATAGTGTTTGAAGGACCAAGTGTGTCCTTCTGATAATGGAGCCTTATGGTTGTACACCTAGTTGTCAATGCAGTGAGACTAGTGTGTCTATAAATGAACCTTCTTAGTTGAAAAAATAGGATGGATTATATCATTAGTAGTTACAATAAAAAAAACCTCTATTCTCATATTCTGTGTACTTTGTCTTCTGAGTGCATATATGCTCTTCAGCTGCTCATATTTTTTTATTTGACAAAAAAGCTGAGATTTTACAAACATTATAGATATTTTAATACCAGTGTAATTTATCAGTGGGTTGTGTGGGACCAGCACTTTCATTTTCAGGAGAAACTTTATCATGTTAATGTCTACAGGTCTAAAGCTATGATATGCCATTTTCCATAGTATCAAATCTCATAAGGCCACAAAATTACCGCAGAAGATGGTAATGTTTAAAAGAAATTAGAGCATGAACAAGCTCAGAAATTGGCCTTGCCTCATATTGATATAATTTAATCAATGTGTCTGGCCTGATTGCCAGAAGTACCAGATATATTTTATACCACATGCAGTCCAAAACCATCTAGGAACTTCCAACAGCTCTATTTAACCGCATGGGGAAGGTGCATTGTTCTTGAAAATAGGAGAAGAATATGTGCATCTTATTGTTGTATATGTCATGTACGGTTGGGTGCAGTGGGAATGGCGATATATGCTGAAATGTCACAGCAATCAGCTGGCCATCAAAGGGACAATTTGGCAGCTGATTTGGCTGCTAAATGGTTGGATACGTGCTGTAAAGGATGGGAACGTGTGACTTGATGGAGAGATACTGTGCTTGGTAAATGTAGGCTCAGTGAGAAAAAGCTCCAAAGAAAACTGGGAGGCAGACATAGATCTACTGCAGATGCGGTGCAATGACCAGTCAGATGCAGACAGACTGCATTATTTACAGTCAAGTAAATATTAAGACAGATCCACAAACAGAAAGAAAGATAAAAAAAAAATGTAATAGGCTACTTACAGAGTTTCTTACAGCCTGAGAGCAAGACAGACAAAAGGCCAGACTGCCGTACAGTGCAGATGGACAGACAGGTTCGTGTCACAGAGAGCTGATGGATAGGTTTGACTGACAGGCAGACAGACAGGTCTGTGGCAGCCCAGTCAGTCCCATTATGGCGCAGGGGTGTTCCCTCTACAGTGGAAGCTGTCACTCCTCTATCGCTCAAATGACAAGCCACTCTAGCCGGGGACGCGCCGCAACGGGCTGAGAAAGCATGTCATCTTTTTCTTTTCTTCCCCCTCTCGGCGATGTCTCGCTCGATAAAGGAGCAGCCGCGAGAACAATAGGAACGACGGACTAGAAAAGGACAGAGAAAGACAGAGAGATGGGGGAGAGGGCGAGAGGGAGAGAGCGAGACGGGGCGTTTTGACATCTGAATTACATTTCTATCGCCTCAGACATGAGAGAAGAATGGAGGAGAGAAAGAAAGAAGGAAGGAGGGAGGAAGGGAGGCGGGACGGCAAACCATCACTTAGATGTTTATTTTAACTTCACTGTATTTGGCTGGCATCTAAAAAACTCAAACCTCTGTGCCTGTGACATGTGCTCTTTGAATATGGCTACAGGGAAGGAGCTAACAGAAAAGTGATATTCGTGTTATTTGACAAGTGGAGGTAAAAAAATGTAAGGGAATTTGGTTTGGAAGCAGTTTTTCAAGAATCACTAACTTCAAAAGTCTCACACGCCGCAGTCTACGAATACCACACATGAGGCCTGACAAAGGGACACCGCAATCTGACAAATATGACAGTCGACTTAAAAACTGCTGCTCAAAGACGACTGAGGGGAGATAACTGACACTACCTGTCCATGTACAGCAAGATTGTTCCTTTGAGCTTTGAGCTTTGAGCTTCCTCGGGCCACTTTTGTATGGCAGAAATATTTTTCCTTCATATCAAGTGCTACATTAGTCAGTTGTGGTTCATGCGGCGCAAGAGAACAACAAAAGCCAAGGGGGTAAAGAATGAGCCTCCATCTATTCACAAATTCGGAAGACATTTTCACCCCCTTTTCCATCTTATTATCCCATTGCGAGTGCCTCTCTCATACTTTTAACTTGTCACATATTTTCTTGTGCGGGGAGCAGAGAGTGTGCACGTGCATATGTAAATGTGTGTGTGAGTGTGTGTGACACCCAGCCCTCTATAACCTCATTAGAATCTTTCAGGTCCTGCTGTGCGCCCATCCACACACACTCACAGTGCTTTGATTTCTCAAAGTCTAAAGATGTCAATCACCTGCCTCCCCTAGTCAGAGCAGGGGAATTCATACAGGTTATACACACGGGCGCACACGCACGCCCGCGCCCGCCTGCGCACGCCCCCGAGCACGCACGCACTTTTTCACGCATGAACTATCCATCAACGTCCTCCTCCCACTCCCCTCCATCTCTCTCTCTTGCTCTCCCTCGTCACTCCCCCTCAGCCATTCCACTATTTGAGAGTAATTTCATGTGCCAGCGTGGTGCATAATACACTTTTAATGGACAACTAATTCTCTGCCATTACTTCGTCAACATGATTACGGGATCTGCCGCTCGCAATCCTGAGGAGTTGGGCCCAGGCTTTTTAAATATACACAAGACATTAATGTCTCTCTATTCAGCTTTACATCAGGGGATGTCAGCCATTTACATAATGCTGCCATTGAGGTCTGTGACAGCCTCTCTCTCTCTTTCTCCCTCTCTCACTCCCTCGCTCGCTGTCTCTCTCCTGCCCCGGCTCTATTTTTCAACATGATGATTCTCTCCACAAAGGGCCTCAGAGCACTGCCTGCTTTTCCCTCTCTGCCTCTCTCTCTCTCTCTCTCTCTCTCTCTCTCTCTCTCTCTCTCTCTTCTGTTCTATGAATGCTTGCACTTCCCACCAATGTCGTGGAATAGCAGGTAGAGAGATGGAGAGAGAAGGGGAGAGAGAGGGAGAGGGAGAAAGAGTGAGAGAGGGGAGTAGGGATTAGGCGAGGTTGGTTTTTCTAAAGGGGTGTGAATGGGGAAAGTTGCCTTTCCATCACCTGTACAAAGACAGGATATCAGAGAATAAAAAGGGATGAGTGTATAATTTGACCACTTAAACGGCTAGTTCATTAGGCCTGTCAGGATAGCACTTCTCTGCCTGTCGGGAGGCATGGCAGATATGCAAATCTGTTCCCCATGGAAGACTCTGTTCTGCTCTTGCTTTTCTGGTTTTTGGGAGGGAAATACAGCATAAACCGCAAAACACAGGCTGTGCATGAGAAAAAGCAAATCGCAGACATGTTTTCTTTCATGGCTTTAAAATAATAAAAGAGGATTAATCCATTTTGATGTAATATGACAGTCAAGGGAATATCAACCCTGCAACAAAAGGTTAAAATCACGTTATGCAGTTCTGTAAATGAACACATTTTGAGTATTGAGAGTTGTTTGTTATTTTTTGTTTTTGTTTTTATTTTTTGTTAGTTATTTTTTTCTCTTTAATAAGGCAGGCTACTTGAGGAGAAATTCTAATTGAAAGTGTTCGAGGCAGTTAGATATTTGGAGAAAAAACCACTCAATAAAATCAAACTCTAATCATACATATTGTTGATGTAACTTCATAAGAAACTAAAAGATGCAAAACTGTAAATATTAACAGAAAGAACTTAAAAGGTTCATAAAACACTAAAGAGTGGTACTAATAATACAACACATGCGCATACACAAACCCAGTGGCCTGGTGACAGAGGAAACATATTCTTTGCTGGCAGGAAGTTCAGGCAGTGTCTGAAGTCCGACTCTGAACATAATAAAAGCCTCCATCCGGTTTTGGTAGGTGTGGGTACCTTTTAGCCTCGGTACACAGGCTTGCGTGCGGTGTTTGTACAGTGGGGTCTCCGGCTAAATCAAAGCAACTAAGGTTGTTATTGTCTCCACAGGGACATTTCCTATTGAGCTCTGTTTGATGTATGAGAGCAGGCCACTATTGGCCACTAGGGCCAAATATAGGAAGTTGTCTTTCATGTTTTCGGACGCCATTTTGTCAGGTCACGGCTGGTTTATGAGTCTCCCAGGAGCAGTGGGAGTTTAACAGAAATTCATTATTGCATGGCGTCTAGAGAAAGGTGGATTTAAACTGAGGGCAGGAACCTCTGCAATTGGAGGTTTATAACTGACCTCCTCAGTTATAATTTAAGTTATTAAAATAGAATATCTTCTGTGTCATGTTGTTGACAGCAGTATACTGTGAACATTGTCATAAATTTAGTCTTAGAAGTTAGATTTTGCTTAACAGGTGTGAATTAAACAACCTTAAAATGAGCAACACATCTGTTGCGTTTCAGTCTTTTATGTCTTCTCTTCATTAATCAGACAGAGCTGTTGGATTTAAATCAAATATTATAAATAATGGGAAAACAAAATTATATATCATTGTACACATATAGTATATAATGCTTTATATTAAAAAGAATGACAAAATTCTCAGCTACATGCCATTATTGACTGAAGTATCATGTAACTTGTTTTCCGATGTGCACAATGCATACTTGACATGAACAAGCCGGCTCTTTGACCAGCAGTGATAAAACCGTATGAGAATGTTGGAGCTAGCACTGTAGCCTGAGCAGTAATTGCCTCTAATGGAAAGACATACTGTAATAGCAAGAGAGGAGGAAGGCCATATACCAGCTTAAGTGTGAGAGTACTTTTCTTTAGAAAATGGATGGAAAAGCCTCCGCAATAGAGTATGTGTGTGTGTGTGTGGTGTGGGCAGGTGGGGGTGCTGCATTGGCTACCATAAGGTGGGTAACAGGTGTGCGTCCAGATGTCCAAAGAGCTCTGTGTCTGTGGTAGTAATGGTTTGGTCTGGTCTGTAATTTGCCACTACTGTCACCATTAAAGGCAGTGCTCCACTTGCCATGGGTGCATGCATGTGGATGCATGCACATGTGCACTCACACACACCCCTAAGTAGCCGTCTTTATAGGACAGAAAGAAAACATAAACGCTATATAGAAACAAGACTATGAGTCTATAGCCTAGAATGGCCTGTGAGTCTGTACTTCAGTGCTTTGAGCTAAATGGAAATATTATTACAGAAACATGCTGGTAATGACCATGCTAACATGCTAATGGTTCACTGTGGTTACCATTTTAATTGAACTTGCATTAACATGCTAAGTTAATGCAAGTTCAATTAAAAATGAGAATGGCCTTGCTTGCAGTGATTTTTTTAATGCAACTTTCTTGAGATATCTAAAAAAAAAAAATTGCAAGCACGGCCATTCCTGGCTTCAATACAATAGCACTAAACACTAAACACAGGTCAGGGCTAATTTATTATAAATGATAAATGTTTGTACCAAGTCCTATGGAAATTCATCTAATGGTAAAGATATTTTACTCCAAACCAAAAATGTCAACCTGCTAGTGTTGCTTCATAAAAAGAATCCAAGATATTGATTGTCTGTGAGCTACAAACACCAAACCTATTAGTTCATTTAGCACATTTGACCTCCTGGTGGCACCAAATAAAACATCAGTCGATCACCAAAGTCATGAGGATTCATCTTCTGGGGACTTATCTGTCCAATTTTCATCCAATATTTGTCAACATATTTCAATCTGGAACAAAGTGGTGAACTGACCAACTGAGATGGCCCTCCTTAGAGCTGTAGTGCTCGTGTGGCTAAAGGTAAATACAAATAAAACTGATGACGAGTGCTTCCTTTCTGATCATGATTAATATTCTGTGCTTCCAGGCTTTTAAAGCTGTAATCGAGAATGACCAAGGTGATTAAAGATGGAGATAGCAATCCTATGATCCTGTGTTTAATCAATCTACAACTTTTTAGTAAACAGCTATAGAAATTAAAGAGTCATTCAGCTCCCGTTTGAGAAATTATAAATTACAAACATTCTGTTTGTGACTCTTTGGCCCCGTCTTGGAAAAGTAAAGCTTCTCAACAATCATAAGAGGTTCGCTCACATAAAAGGTACAATTACAGCACTTTTCGGTGGCACCCATGTGAAATACTAATTGATGAAATTCAGATATAAACATTCCCCTGCTCAAAATGAATTTTATAATGTGACTGCTCATATAATATTGTTTTGACTTCCAATGCTCAGCGATGGCACCTCAGGCTCTGAGACAGTGACAGGTAAAAACACATGCTATATATGATAACAGACATTTCAATGAATAGCTGAACAGTGCCATTAGAGAGGTGAGGGGTGTGGAGCTATGCAGATCACAGAGCAATAGAAAGATGATATTGCTATTACCAGGTGTTGACACATGAGATTGCATTTACATTTTCATCCAATGGAAACCTAAACACAGACTGTTGTTTGTGAGAGTTAGCCTCAAGTCAAGAATACCAAAACAGTAATCAATATGTAGAATAACTTTTGGAAATTGCATTGTAAAACATGGAAAAACTCTAACATCTTACCCTGTCTTCACCCCCCTCCCGCCCCCATCACATCTTTCTTTGTCTCTCCTTTCTCTCCTCCCAAGGCCTTTTGCTGCCGACTCTCATCCTTCACTTCCTCCCGCTTTTCACCCGACCCTCTCTCACTCTCTGGTGCTTGAATAGGTTGTCGGCGAGAGACTTCTCTGTGTTTGTGTTTCGTGTTGTCAATGGCAATGGCGTTATCAATTAGTGCAGCAGTGGGAGCCCAATTAACAGCATCAAACAGCTAATTAATAGAGCTGTGTGAGTTAGTAGCGCACAACAGCACGCTGCATGACTCTAAGCTAGCACGGCAATGTTATAGCATGAGTGCCCTGCAGGGGAGACGGGGCTATGCAGTAGCATATGCACACATGTACAGAGCACATATATATGCAGATGAATGCACACGCAGATACATGTAAACACATATTGTATATACATTTCTACAAAGGAAAATATGCCAATTTAACTGCAAAGATACTGTGAACACAAAACTAGAATAGGACACACAAATGCACACAAGTGAGCAAAGATGTAGGAACTGAACAAAGACCAGCGTCGAGGGTCTGAGGGCAGAGGATGTTGTATGTTGTACAGATTGTAAAGCCCCTTAAGGCAAACTGTGATTTGTGACATGGGGCTATACAAAAATAAATGACTTGACTCGACAATGAATGATACATCGGGCACATCAGTGAGTTTAACACACATGGCTGTATGGCACAGTAACATACAGTGAAGGTTTACAAAAAATTAGGAGGCTCAATCACCAACTGACATCAGTATCTTAACACCGCATCATTATCTTGTCTTGTTTTATACTGATAATTTCTGATAGACGATGGAAATAGTATTTTTAACACACTCACTCATCTAAAAAAAAAAAAATAATTCCTGTAGTGGTGATCACAGAGTTGTTTGTTATGTTTCTGTCTTTCCTTGAGTTTTTTTTTTTTTCTATTACCCCAGTGAAATTAAGAAGTACATTTAAAACAAAAACAAACCTGCAACTATTGTGATCATTTATTAATCATTTGAGTCTACTTGTCTCTGTTTTAAATCACTGTTGTTCGGACAAAATAAGCAGTAAGAAAATGTCACTTTGGGCATTGGAAAATATACATTTTTCACTATTTTTATATTTCATAGACGAAACTATTAATTGAATAACAAAAACAAACAAAAAAGATTTGATTAGATTAGTCGATAATTAAAATAATCATTAGCTGAAGCCCTAAATATGATGTCCATAGACAAAAGAATTTTAACAATACATCGATCGCTCATACTTAAGCAAAATCAATGACCCAGTAAAAGTTGAGCGTGCATTTTGGTCTGATGACATAAGTGGGCAAGAGTTGGCACTCTTGCTTTATATCAAGGCTTGTTGGCAGAGCGGAGCTGCAGGGGGATCAGGCCAGCGACTGCAACATGTAAAGTGCTCAGCTTTGGCCTGTGCAGCCGGGCACTTTTTTGAATCAGTTGGCACCGAAGGGCACAAACTGCACTACAGATAAATGGCTCACTACTCCTGCATGGCTGTGGTCCAGGTGGTGCAGGGTTTAGCCTTCAGTGAGGAGGCGCACAGGTAATCCCAGACACGATACTATACATATGAGCAAACAGAGCAAACAAAGACAACAAGAAACTTGAGAAATACAGTGTCCGCCTTCACACATGCAGGGCAACAATAAGCTGGCTCTTCTGAATCATGCCAATATTTTGGGGGCTTCCAATATTTTCAGCACATACTTAGCTCAATCCATTGGAGCCAATAACAAAAAGAGAACTCGGGGCTAGTAGACTCTTGACAGATGACAGTCTGCCAGGACCGCAAGCTAGACTCCGCTGAAGAAGGATTCTCCCTCCACAGGATAAACCCAGGCCACAGCACTGAAGAGTTAAACTCATTGGCTGGAGAAGTGGCTGCACTTATGGCAAGTCAACGGCAAACACACACACTCAGACATATTTGCAGGCATAGACACAGAGGAATTCATAAGAAAACAATGACATAGGCCGCCTCCAGTACTCTCATTACTTAAGCTCAACATTCAGTATTTCAGGGTATTTCAGAAGTACTCTCCCTCTCTCTATCTCACCCTCGCTCTCTCTTTCTCTCTGTCACACACACATACAAACATTCCCTCAATCACTCACTCACTCACTCACTCACTCACTCACTCACTCACCACATGAGGTTGTGGTTATGGCTTAGGGAACACTCCAGCTCTATTCAATCAAACAGAGTACTCGACTGACTGAATCAGCTAAAGGTTAATTGCACCAACGTCCTTGTGCACATATGGACGGGAAATGTGTGTGTGTGTGTGTGTTTGTAAGGATGAGTGTATCTGTTGAAACCCTTACCCGACTGCTTTATTGAAGCAAAATGCCTTTTTGTTGCAGACGGATTAGTGTGGACATAATCTATGTACATTTCCCCCTAAGGAGGCAGACAAGTGGCTACTGGAGTATTTACCTCCCCCGAACAGAATAGCCAGAAAATTGTTTGGAACAGGTGCATGCCACCCTGTAAGTTGACATGGAAGAAGACTGTGAGAAAAATGCTGCTCTTATTTGACCAATTCAGTACTTTAAAACCTAGATTCTGATGACTTTTGTATAATCTAATTACAGTATTTTTAAATACATAATCTACAAAGAATATTATACTCTGCAAAGTAGTGAATCAAAAGCCCTTTTTTCCTTCAAAAAAATCTCTAATCATTATTTTTTTCTCTTGAAAATAGTGGATAGTTTTACCACTTCAAGCAAATTACAAATTATTTGAATGAAACCATCTGAAAATGGGAAGAAAAAAAAACTTATTTTGTACAGCTTACAACTCATAAACTTTGGACAAAGGGGTCACATCGCTGCCGTTAAAGCCAAAAGATTTGGACACCACTGCTCTATGCTGGGGTTATGGTAATAGTGCTAGAGTCCATTTTTTCCCACCAGCATGGCAAGTGATCATACAAAATCTGAGCCTTTCAAAACTATGCCTGTCAGGCTCTTAGTGCTACAAAAATTGGGAACATTTAGAAATATCTGACTGATTCCATCGCTGGATGGGGTAAAAGTGAAGCAGTAATTCACTGTTACATCCAGGATGTGCACTCAAACCCGGAACTTGTAACAATGGTTATATCTGCGTGTGGTTGAATTGGACCTTCGTTTCAAAGCTGTATTTTGCTGGTCTGGGGGCCCCAAGAGTCACTGGCAGAGTGCCGGGCTGCGGCCTCGTTGACCTTCAAAGCAGAGACGAGGGTCCTCTCCATCCCGCCAGCACCACTTGTGGCAGGAAGAGAGGCTTGTTGACTGGCCCCTAATGGCCCCCTGGCCCACGGGAACATGGGTCGGCAGGTTAGAGCTGTTGCCCTGGCGACCACAGGCACATAGGCCAAAGAGAAGAGGGGGCAGGAGAGAGGAGGAGAAAAACAGATTGAAAGATGGAAAGAGAACAAGATAACAAAACAGACCGACAGACAGATGGGTATATATAAGGTAATAAATCCTAAATTGAAATTGAAAAACCTGAAATTTGGCAATATTGACAGCATGTTGGAACCTTTCATATTGAAAATATTAAAAATTGCACCTTCCAAATCTTCCCACCTGAATTTAAACCCATGGGACTGTTCTCTAGTGAGCGACACCACTTAATGTATGTTGTGCTAGAGTAAATCCATTTTACAGGATAACCTAAAATTGTATCTATACTTGACAATTTACCTTTATGGCTATTTAAGGACCAATGTGTAGTTTTTTTACTACATAATAATATACTCACATGGATAATCAAAGAGCCAGACGTATAAAATTAAAAAAAGTTGTTTTTTTTTCCCTCAACTGTCCCATGTTTTACAAACAATTTTATATGGACATGGATTTATATATTTTTTATCTAATAACAATTTTGGAGGTGGGTTTTTTATTACGTTTTGATCTACAGTTGTATCTTAAAGTTTAAGGTCCCCCTACATTTAAAAATATGCTGCTTATTGTCACTTTGTTTGAGCGTCATTGTGCAGAATGATGAATTTGCAGAGTTGGAAGAAGTTTCTCAACATCTGGCACATACACTGAATGGACTTTACAGTGAGTTTGGAGATTTCTTGTATCTCGCAGTTACACCATGTGCATATTCAAAGGTTCTGCATCTTTCAAAGAAGGAGAACAAGCAGATGCAAATTTTAAGATTTGAATTGGATTTTGGTAGTTGCACTTTTTGGTGCTAAAATCAATACACACTGCTAAATTCGACAAAACACTAGTTATTGGGAGAGGGCCAGCTGATGTAGACTCGCCTGCACTCGCTGTGTTTCTTTATTTGGTAAGGCAGGTCAAGGGACATAATTCAAAAGAAGTTTCTCTGGTTGGACAACTGAGCAGGTCATGGCGCTCAGGTGAAGTTGCCTCTCAAGCCAGCCACTGTACTTTACCCTGAGCAGACGCAATGTAGATAAAAGGTGGGGTCATGCTGCAGAGTATCTGCTCTTTGCTTGGGTGAGGATGGGATTCAAGGGTGCTTTAAAGTCACACAAAGTAAGAAACAAACTATTTAAAAAGTTTTCTGATGTAACAATCAAAACTATCAATAATACTAGTGGAGCTATATATGTAGGAACAACATCTGTACTGAACAGGCCATAGTATTAGGATGATACTTCCTCTAAAGGCAGTGGAGTCAGCCAGGCAGTTTAGCCTAAGAAGATATAGTGTAGATAAGGTCACGATTGGGTCAAGCTGCAAAGTATCTGCTCTTTTCTAAGGCGGGAGCAGGAGTTAAAGGCAGCTTAAAGGAAAATTAGGTCAGGGCGGGGGAATGATGTTGTCTGTCACCTCCGCCTATAGGTTGAATACTGGGCTCCCATAGGAATGCTCAACCAGTGTTTGCAACATTTTACTGTTATTTTACTGATAACTACATGTCTTAAACATGTCAGAAGATCTTTAATAAATCAGTGGGGCAGATTATGCATATAATTATTTTTTAATATGCAAATAATCTTGAAAAATATACATTATCTCATAAGATGAATTTCAACAAAGAGCCTTATTTTATTTTTTAATAAAAATTTTCATACACAAAAATACATAAACAACATGAAAAGAAAACACTTTCTACCATACAACCGGCTGCTTGTTTTGGTTGCTGAATTTACTAACTGGCTGTCTCACACATTAAATGTAAAGCTTCGGTGGCTCGCTGACAAACTGGCTGTTTCACTTCCTGATTGAAGGCCTCGCTGATTAGCTGACTGACAAAGTCACTGGCAGACAATAGCACAGAAAGGAGCTGCTTGTATGCAGAGAGGCAGGTGTTAATTCAGCACGGCTCCTACAGCAGCTGATGTCGACCCTCCGCTGTTAAAAAGTAGGGCAAACACTGCCACGAGAGACTGTCAACATTTATGGGAAGGACTCTCAACTGACACAAACCACTTGTGTCTTTCTATATGTCTTGCAGTCTGTTTCCTCCTCTCTCTTCCCGTGTCTCTCGCTGCAGCCCAGCCTGACCTAATCAGCGATAAGTTGAGTGCTTTCGTCAACAGCGCAGCCCCCTTAATTAGCAGCCCGTTGCTATAAGCTTATGTGTAAGCATCATTGTACTGTGTGAATGCTCATGTGCGTATATAGCTAGTGCCAGCCTCCAGATTGACCTCAGCACGCTTCAGCCTGTCAGCCAGTGAGTGAGCCGGTGAACTTAGCCTCCTGTACATCCAGATGGAGAGGTTTAATGGGTATTAGAGATGGAGGGGCCGAACAGGTAAATGGGGATAACTACAAGCTGCCTATAGAGCCAGGCAAGCTCCCGAAAGAACAGATGGGAGTCAACGCACAATTGATTTTGCGTGTTGTACAAGCGACAAAAGCAATTTCTGTAAGAAGATACACAAGAATAAACACACATTTCCCACTCTGTATTGACAGTATCCCATTCCACCCTGCTCCAGGTGACTACATTAATATCTCAGAATTCCACCTCCACATATTTCCCAATCCCTTCTCCTGTAATGGAAAACATTACTGTCGTCAAGGCCATCAGGCGTGCGTACGAGGAGGGTAGTGAATGTGGTGTGTGTGTGCGCGCAGGAGGCGGGTGTAGCTCCCACTCTGCCACGTCAACTCATACTCGATGGCTTTCTAAATTTAAAAAAAAAAAAGGAAAAAAAAATGCTCTCAGGGACTTTGCTGCATTCCACTTCATGAGCACAAACACACAGACCAAAAAGCCATTCTGGAGGGGGAAGTGGGGTGGGGGAAGCAGAAAAAGCCCCTTTAAAAACAGGGAGAGATATGAGGGAAGAGGAAGCGCAGGAAGGCAAGCAGACAGAGCTGAAAAACCAAAGTGACTCCACTACTGATAATGAGCGGATCATTTAAAAAGCCCTCCTCAAATTGCCTTGAGGAGGAGAGAGAGAGGAAAAGGCTTGAAAGGTTTTGAGAGATTTTGGGCGATGATGGACGGCTGAAGTGTGGTGAAGGGGGGTGGGGTGGGTGGGAGGGGTTACAAATAGAGCAGGGGACGTGTAAACATGTCGGGCTGTTGGATGCGCACACTGTACGCACACACACAGTATATGGACTGAAACATATGGCTCATTTTCGCCCGCGGCTGTGGTTGTAGGTGTGCAGGTCAAACAGTTCGAGATGTAGCCCACCTGGCACACACCATCTATATCTCCCCAAGTGTGAGAAAAGTGTGTGTGCATGCCTGTATATGCTATCTGCACAGTTTTTGGCAAATGTGATGAATGTTATCTGTCAGAATCAAATCACATAAACATGTTCTTCTGGGTTAAATTTCAAGTCACGGCTGAAAGTGTGCTACTTGACATAAAAAAAATAAAACAATGGTGTAAAAAAATTGTAGTGAATTTATGTAGTGAAATTAAAGTAAATGAAATAAAATACAAAGGCTGAACAAATACAGTCAATCCATTTGGCCCAGATCAAATTAAGCACCTCTTTGTTTGACCTTGTAGTTCAAAAACGAATATTAATACATGTTAAGACTTTTTGGAGAGCTGAAGGAATTTTGGCACCAAACACATGCCAGTCAAAGTGACGGCAGAAACTGCATTGGTATACAGTACAGTATGTAGTGTGTGTGTGTGTGTGTGTTTGCTATCAGTGGTGCTGTGCCATGATGCAGTGGCAACCAGCCCAAGGCCCTGGGGATGCCAGCTAGCTGGCAGCAGAGTATCAACAAAGCACAACACGACAAAACACGACTAGACTGCAGCTGAGCCCACGGTGAGTGTGGCGAGGAGGATTTGTGTGTTCATCTGTGTGTGTTCATTTGCTGATGCTGTTTTGAGTGTTGCTGTATTGGCCTGTGTGTATGTGTGTGTGTGTTTAGTGTAGGTATACTGAGGAAAGATGTGGACAGATGATTTTGTGTCTTTGAGGGTGATGTGTGTGTGTGTGTGTGTGTGTTTTCGAGGGAAGAAGGAGGCCCTTTTTGCACCCTTAACAGTTTTATACATGCATTTGTGATTCACGGTGGAAAAGAGAGCTCAGTGTATTTCAACTTATAGGTGCTTTACACAGTATTTTTACATTTACAGTGAAATGACAATGTGTAATCTGAAAGGGATCGCTCATAGTGACAAACCTCGCAACACATTATCACCCAACTCTACAGTTCCCTTTAACTCTATAAGTTTTTAAATGTCTTTCAGCTCATTGTTTTGGTTTCACGGCGCCACAACTTTACTGATTTTAGTTCACAAAGGCAGCTGTTTTTAGAGACAAAGCTCTGATGAACCCGCTGTACACTATCTAACCAGCACCAAACACCAGACAGACAAAGTTAACACAAAGCTGATGAACACAGTGGAGCATTTAACAGTGAATTTCCATCAGTGAAACTGACTCAAAGCTAAAAGAAGAGAGACGAAAAGGCCAGAAACACATCTTCAAGTGAATGCAAATGGTGCTCCGCGTAATGTGGATGTGTCAATAGACAACTGTTTGCTTGAATGTTCAACATATCAACTTTTTATTGTTGTGTTTACAGCTTGTCCTGCTGCCCCTCCAAATGAATTACTATGGATTTAAGAAAACGCACACATCTGAACAAAACACCTCCACCACTTTGACGACACACACTGTATATTTCACTATTAAAACAACAAAACTTTGCCAAAACATAAACAGCATACAGGCAAGCAAACACAGATGAGATAAGTCGTGTTGGCGTAGGTGCTCTTTCTGCTTCTGCAACTCATTTGCATGGAGGGTGCTGAATCAAATGTTCGAATCTCTTCCATGTTAACAACAATGGCGTTGTCCCTCGTCACCTAGCACTCGCTTCCTTCCAGTCCCTGCTCGCTTTCCCTGTCTCCCTCTGTCCCCTTCTTCCTCCTCCCTGTGCTCGCCTGTTTCCCCCTCTCCTCTTTTCCTTCCCTCTCCATCTTGACACAGTGCACTGAGCCTAATCGTGGATAATTGGGTGGGAGGGGCAGTGGGCTGGCCCTGCCTTTGTGTGCAAAGGGCAAGTGGTCAAGTTAATGGGGCCCTTGTGTCGAGCCGGGAGCACTCTGTCTCTCTCTTTTTCTCTGTTCGATCACTCACTTGGCCAGTCAATCTCAGTCTCTCAGTCAGCTTCTCTTTTCTTTCACGGCTGAAGCTTTTCCCTGCTGTTTCGATCTACTTTCACCTCATTTCCAGCTGTCTCACTTCCCCTTTTCCTTCCAGCCATTCAGCGTGTCTTGTCCCATTTCTTTTCTCTCCTCCTCCACTGCCTTCTGTCTTTTCAGCCTTTCTCTCTGCCTCTGTCTGCAGCTTTTTCTATCTCTTCCCTCTGTCTCTGTGAGAGTGTTGGGGAGGAGAGAACAGAGCTCTTTAAAATATCAAAAGACAGATCAGGAGGCCTCGCTGGTCCCTCCCTTTCTGCTAACTCTCCCTCCCTCCTTCTGACTGATAAACAGAAGAGGGAGCCTGCAGGATTAGCTGCTGTGTACTGCCTTCCCTCCCTCCTTTATCCCTCTCTCTTTTCTTCCTGTGGAGGGGTAGACTGTTGACTGGGCTTGATATGTGTGTGTGTGAACACGTATGTGTGTGTTACCTTGTCTGGCACCAGCTTAGCCTGCAGGAGGCCATTGTGTTTGAAACACTGGCCACAGCCGATCTGGGCCTGAAGGAAACTTTATTACATCTGTGAACATTTAACACTGGATGTTTAATAATGGAACACACACACACATCCGTATTTCACAATCCGCTTTGTCAAACAGCTCCTCATGACAAGCAACATGAGGAAAAATATATTAATCATAACAGAAAATCTATAGATATCTGCAAGATGATCAGTGAGGGTTAAATTATTATTATTATTATTATTATTATTATATTAATAATATATATTAATATATATATATTAATAATATATATTATATATTAATAATATATATTATATATTATTATTGTTGTTGTTGTCATTGTTGTTGTTGTCATTATTATGCCTAGCTTTAGTAGATGTGTAAACCATCCTTTGTACATTTTCAAAGGGACAATTTAAAAATCCCACACTCCATATTTTTTTTTGAACAAAATGTATTTATTTCTATTCATTCACAAAAATCACCCACCCTTAGACTGTAAAGTAAAACATTCAACCCATTGATTACAGTGAAGCAGGATGAATTTGATATACTAAACAGAGAAACTCACTGTAAGAGGCCATGTCCACACTGAAGTCGATAAATTGAAATAAAGTTTATGTTTCTTGTGTCAACCTTGAAAACAATATATACATGTCTAAAGCTGGTCTATTAAACTAAATGCTACAGAAGTAGCTTTAACTATAAAAATGATAGAATTAGTCATTTATAATAAAAAAAAGCAAAATAGATAACTTATCTGGATTAGTGTGGACACGGCCTGCAAACAACAATTCTGAGAATTCTGAGAAATAGCCTTGTTGAGACATCCCACAACACAGTGACATAGATCTGTTAAAACAGAGCTTTCCTGTATGATGCCCAATGTAATTCTCAGCTGCAACACAGATCCTCCTCTGTGGTCTTTTCTATGACAACTGTTGGATTTCTTACTATTAATATGAATAGTCAGCAAATCCAAACAAAAACCTTATGGCCTCATCAGTGGCTCTGTTGATGTCACAGTGAGAAGTGGTAAGTTTCCAAGCATACAGCACTAATATCACAACAACAAGTGACGACATCACCGTGTGAAAATGTGACATCACGGCAGGTCGCGGGTGCCCCATGTGAAGATTTAGCCGGGAGTAGAGGCAGTGATGTTGCAAGAAGCAGCAACGCAGTGTGGATGTCACAGTAAACGGTGTTGCCTGATGCAGATGTGCTGCAAAACGGCATCACTGTTAGTGGCGGTGATGTCACATTAGACAGTGGTGAAGTCACTATACACAGTGACAGTCGGGATGGTACTTCTGTGTTAGCCCGATATCAAAGGTATACAGCAAACTGCATCACAGATAAAAATGTAATTAAATACACTTCTTAACCTTTGCAATGGGAACATTCTTGCAATGCAATTTAAGTCCTCAAAGCACTGAGACCACTGATAAAACTGGCTTAATTTACTTTTCTGAGTTGTCACACACAGGGAATACCTCTTATTTCTGAAGGTGGATTATTTTTTTTTCAACATGAGGAATGTACACAACAGCCAGTGGGAGATACTGCATAGCTTCTTGGCTGCCGTGTACAGCAATGGATCACAGTGAAATATGGAAACTGTTTACTAGTGACAGGTACAACTTTAGGCTGGAGTGACCCACTGACACTTGGCATTTCTTTAACACCACAAGAAAAAAAAAAAACAGGAAACAGTTGAATGCATGGGAAAAAACCTGAGTGAAACAGTAAATTGTGCCGATAGAAAAAACTGCCAACAGAAAATTGCAATTGGTCTGAAATGTGGGAAAGTTTTTGCTCTTGAGGCGATGTTAGCACAAAGTTTATTAGTTTGAAATCATATTCTAATCCCGGCATTAAAAACAAAATAGAAAAGAAAAAAAAAATGAAAAGAAATCCTACTCTGTAAAGCATATCATAATTTTTTTTAAAAATCTATTCCACAGTATTGGGGTCACTTTTCAGTAAATGTGAGTAGTTATTATGCGCATGAATATTCTTTGTCTTTAGAAACACACACACACTTCCTGGAGGTGGGTCCAAACGAGGAGCGTTTAGCAGCATTTCGCAGCTGCCACAGGATATTATTGTTATGAACTGGATGACTCACTTCAAGTCGCTTTAAATTTATAAATCTTTGTGAATAAAGTGACGTGGGATTCAGCTGGCCGCTCTGACAGACTCGCAAGCCTCGCTTCCGTTACCAAATATGTTTGATATCCAGTTGCAACCCAGACGAGTCCTGACAGCAGAAACAATGGAGGAGAGGCTCAGTTGTATGTGTTTTGTTTTGGAATTTCATCAGTGGTGGTTTCAAACTTTTTAATAATCATCAGTGATGGAAGGAGTTGGAGGTGATGTTGGTGAAGCCAGAGTCTGTCGTACTGTTTGAAGACAGATTATAACAACAGAGCTGTAAAATTAAATTATAATGTGATGTGGTGTGGACTACTTACATCCATGGCGATGCTGCCGTGTATTTTGCGAGCTGTAGCTCCTGGGTTTGAACATGCCTTAATATGTTAATGCACTGTTGTAAGTTATGCACAAAAGAACTTGTTAATAGCGACCTCTGACTGGGATGAATGAGCCGTGTGAGAAGAAATTAAAGCGAATGAAGAGGGGAACAAAGAGAAATGAAAAAAACGCACAGAAAAACTGTGAGCTGCTGCACAGTCTGTGATAGTCCATGAATTGGGGCTGGCCTCCATGCTGGGCCCAGAAATACACTGGCATAGGTTAATACTTACTGGTTTAAGAAGGCCAACTGACTGAATAACAGACGCCTACAGCATGACTGACTCAAGAAATGTCCATGTTACTGACTGACTGGCTTGTTGGCTGGAATGATGATTAGATAACTAAATAACTGCTTTATTAGGTAACTGAATAACTAACTAACAGAGTACTGACTGGCTACCTGACTCACTGTCAATTTGACTGTTTGGCAAAGTGGTTCACTTTCCTGGATGGCTGATTAACCCAAGGGATGAGTGACTGGCTGAGTCGAGCGGTGATTAAGTGTTTGGTCGACTTACAGGATGACAGGCCAAGCGATTAAAGGACCAAGTGACCCAGTGACTATTTTGTAGAAGGACAGTAGTTATTTGGCATTATGAAAAATGGTTAAAACTTGCTAGGTCAGAGTATATTCAGCTTTTCTTTTTCTTCTTTTCTTCCTCCCTAGCTGCAGGAAAAGTATCCCCGCCAAAACATGCATCCTCAAATATTGTCATGCACGTACCATCTGATCATTAATCCTCTCAGTGGCCAGCATCGATATGAAAATGACTAAACGTCTGAAACTGAGACAAAGGCGACTCTACTGTATTCTAATACTGCTCTTTCTGTGCAACTCTTCCTCCTTGCTTAGATCACATCGCTGACTCTGTAGCATCTCTCCATCTCAAATATCCAAAAAGCATGTGGGGAAGTACTGTAGAGGGCTTTTGGTTTACTGAATGTGGCTGACAGGTTGAGGTCCTTTGGTCAAAGTGATGAGGACGGGATAGTGGATGTTCTCGTCATACGCTTCTTTTCCCTCTCTCAGCATCTGAAAAGCAAGCGACATGAAAAGCATTGACTACTACAGGCCAGAAGCTCTACAGAAAGTCTTTATTCAATATTTCAGTTTATTAGAATATTTTCTCTGATTGTATCAACATTTTAAATATTAAGGGACGTCTTGTTCGCCTCAGGATTTAAGATGTCATCCCCTCTTCATCTCCCCTCAACTCTTTCACTGCTCTTCTCTTGTTGAAATAAATGATTGAAGATGGGCTGTATCATCAACTGCAGATATTTAAAAAGATTAAGAAGGAAAACTAATAATCACAGAAAAACGTTAACTATAAAAGTTAATCATTTAATTGATTTTGATTATTGTTTGTAGGTTTCTATACACATGTCACACACATAAGTTGTTAAAGATTTTTGTTTAAAATAATAACAATAATAACAAGCAGTGATATGAGCATTAGGAATGAAACTAATGATAATTTTTATTATCAGTTAATATTTTTATTAATAGTTAAAAAGTCCTAAAAACTTACAGCCCCACACCAAAAGATGACAGTGATGTAAGACTTTCAGGAAAGCAGACATTTCTGACATTTCAAAAGCTGGAACTGGAGGGTTTTTTTGTAATTTTTGCTTAAAAAATGAGGATTAATTACTTATCAGAATACTGGCTGATTGATTTTCTGTCAGTTGATTAATAAACTAATTGTTCCAGCTCTAGTTAGCAGCCCTGCACACACAAACACTGTCAAACTCACACACACAGCTTTGCGTGGTGCACATGTGGTGCCCACTCAGTGCCCTTTTAAGCAAACTTGGCAGTTTGGGCATGCACCAGCTAATCAGCTCGCTCAGCGTCTGGCCAAATGATCAGAGACTTATGAAAGTGAGTTTAGTGGGTCTGCTCATGTGAGAGTGTGTAGACTGTCTGTGAATACGCCTGTGTGTCTCTGTGTGTGTGTGTGTGTGTGGTAAGACTAGGATAGAGGAAAACTGTGTGAAAAGGTCTTCTTCACAACAAACAGAAACTCAGACTGACCTAAAATTCACTCCCGTCAGCAGTGGCACGTAGGTGCTAGGCAAGTGATCATCCATCCAACTCAAACCTACCTAAACTGCTGACTGAGTGCCATTTGCCCAACAAAGCAGGCTATTTTTGGACGCTAATAGCCTGAAGATCGTGATGTTGTGGGTCACCGCTGATCTTACTCTCTCAATTTTTTCCAGCAAAAAAAAAAAAAAAATCTACATCAGTTTGTTCATCCTTTAAATATGTTCCACTCTGCAGCTAAAACACTTGCTACAATTGCTATTGTGGGGTTTCATAAATTGGTGATGTCATTAATTTCTTCTGTGAAGTAGGTCTCAGTGAAATTACAAACCCTGCAGGGATTACAATCCCTTTATTCTGCTGTATTAAGACATACACTATGATAGGCTAAAAGGAAAGTCATAATGTTACATATTCATGTGATATGCAGTGTAGTGAGTGTCTGTGTAGGCAGCATGTAGTAATGGTGGATTACAAAAAGGATAACGGGACCACGGACATTTGAAATAATTGTAGTATTTGAGGCTTAGTTTGGGTGGTTGTTAGTCCGTGCGCAGGCTGATATTAGCGCTGCATGAACGTCTCCTGTTCATTTCAATGAGACCACTGTGTTGACACAGCAGGGGGTGCCAACACAGAAGACTCCAGCAAAAAAAAGTTAAGACAAGTCACACTTATTTGTGGAGCACATTTAAAAGCAAGTGTTTTGAAGAGAAAATTTTAAAATAAATGGATAAAGAACTATAACAGACTATTTTATCCTGCAGAGGTTTGCGACATCAGCATCGCACTGTGTAAACCAATCAAATACATGCAAGCGCACTTTCCTCATAAATTACTTCATTAAGTGAATGACTTTAAAGAAGTGTTTCTCAATCATATTTCATCTTCTCACCTGTGCCTGTAGCAACACATACACATCAAGTGTGTGTTAGTGCTGACTGACAGCAGGATTATTATTTATTATACATACAAAAGTAGTAACAAGTTATTATATGTACAGAAGTATACAGGGGGAGAACCAGAGACAGTGGTGGTCTTGTACATTTCTCATAATAAGTCCACACCTAGAAAATAGGAGATTTGTGTGATTTAAATGGCTGCTCTTGACACACCTCTCTCACACGCTCCTTTTCCCACACTTTGTCCTCAGAAAGTGAGAGATCTTCGCCTCTTCATCATCTTTACCCATTCTCCCTTTTTTTTTTTCTAATTTCTCTGCTTTTTGTTGAATATGAACAAACTGCTCCTGCCTGCCTCGCTCCCCTCTCTCCACCGGTGCCCTTCATGTGCAAGTTATCTTCCTGTGGCCATCCCTCCAGGCAGGCACCGGCCGGTGGTTGAACCTGTGACCCCACAGAGAGAGAGAGAGAGAGAAAGAGAAAGAGAAAGAGAGAGAGAGAGAGCAGACAGCCCAGGGGGTGGTTGGGCGTGGAGGGGCAGCTGCCTGCCCCCTGTGCTAAGCCTGCTATGGGGACCACAGCCAGCATTCACATTCAAATTCTACCAGGCGGAAGGAGCAAGGAAGCGATAGATGGAGGGATGGAGGGATAAGGGGGGGGCCTTAACACGGTGAGGGCTGAGAGCTCGCAGAGGTGAAAAGTTTAACAAGCAAAGCTGTTCCTCCTGATCGCAGGCTGCCTAATCAGCTTCATGGGTGGCTGGCTAAATCGGCTCTCAACCCGACCCCCCACCCCACTGCCCCCACAATCTTTCTTTCTTTCTTTTTTTTTTTCCCTTTCCAAGGTGCAAGTCATTTATTTTATTGCCACTTTCGCCCCAGTCTCTGTCTCTCACTCTCTCGTGCTGTCATTGTGCCTCTCTATTTCTCTGCCTCCCTGTTTTTTTTTTTAGTTTTTTTTTTTTATGTTCAGTTTATTCTCGCCTTGCTTGTGGAGACCAGAGTGAAAGGTGAGGGGGAAAAAAATAGAGGAGGGGGCTCTGAGACAAGGGAGGGACGGATGAACCGGATGTCTGGGGTCTCTCTCAGCGGGATTAGGAAACAGAGAATGAGGGATTGGGTGGATGGAGAGACGAGTAGAGGAAGGGATAGAAGGACAGGCTTGAATAAATAGAGAAGTGGGTCGTGATGTAGGAAATGGGGAGATAGAGGGGAGCAGAGGGAGGGAGAGTGGAGAAGGGTGAAGGAAGATATGTCAGAGAAAGGGGAGGGGGGGGGTAGTCAGGCAGCTGAGGGGGGCAGAGAGAAAAAGAGTGAAGGAGGGAGACAGAAAGACTGAGCCAGGGAAGAGAGTGTGAGTGCACGGACACAGTGGGGATACTATTTATGCATGTGAGAGAGACGGGGGATCTACACATGTGCATACACACACTCTCTTGCATGTGCGGGTGTGTGTGTGTGCGTGTGTGAGTGTGTTTGAGAAAAATTAAAATTCATGACTCTCTCTTCACAACCATTTGAGTAACAAGATTAAGATGGCGGGTTAGAAAATAGCGCTGGCATTATCAGGCTGCTTGCAGTCCCTCCAGCTGCTTGCCTCTCTATTCCACAACAGTGGGGATAAGAGGATAACGCGCTAGCCCTGTCTGCCCGTCCCAGCACACGCCTTACTTACTCTCTCTCTCTCACACACACACACAAACACATTTCTTAGACACACAACCGCTCCACATCGAGCCTGCCTGCTGTCTGCAGTCCCTCAAGTGTGTTTGTGTCAGAGGGCGAAAGTGTGCGTCAGAGGGCGAATGTTTGAAAAACTGCAGAGCAGCGTAGCTGTTTGAAAAAGCAGTTAGGCAGAGCTAAAAAAAAAAAAAGCTGGGGGTCGAGAGATGGTTAGTACAGGATTGCTACTAAAAAAAAAAAAACGCTCCCTGCTCTCTCTTTTTCCACGCAAACACGCACAGAGCAAACATTAAAACAGGCAGTATATTCCAAACAAAATCAAATCTGACATGCGTCGAATCTGGCACAGCGAGGGATGCCAGTATACTCACAGCCACCGAGGGTACGTTTGTTTAACAGCATCTGTGCCAGATGGAGGAGCTTGTGAGTCGCAGTGGGAGCTTCGGAAGAAGTAAACTCAGCCTAAATGATACGTGGAAACTCAACCAGCTAGATGATACAGCCGCGTGGCCCTGTGAACGCTTCAGCAAGTTTGGGTTGTGATTGGCGGGTGCCACAAGCTTGACATCAGGGAGATAATTCCACATTATCATTCATGACGACATGATCATTTGGTTTACAAAGCTCAGCTGTCCATGCTAATGACTCCAACCAAAATCTATCGCAAAACTGACTAAATGAGTTTGGTTTGACACATTTAAAGAGTTTTGTCTGATCTAGTGCTTAACAGTAGAACAGTTAATTCACTGAATATAATTTTGATGATTTTACGTTAATTTTGCCATTTGCCATATAAATATATAAATATATTTATATGATGTTATATGATAAAATCTTCCTTATAAACATATCACAAAATATTTTTAAAAAATTAAAAAAAACAAATTGAAACTTTTACTACAAAATGCAAAATGCTGGAAGGTTTTTTAAAATAATTGAAGACTGAGGCAGCAGCAGAAAAAGTTGACTTAGTGTGACATGACATGGATGTTTGCTTACAAACTGGAGATATAGAAGAAGAATTGTCGGTATTATATAAAAAAAACAAACAAAAAAACATATAGGCTTTTCAGTTCCAGTTTTTTTTTTACACCTGCTATGGTTGAGACGTCTTTGATGGTTTTAAGCTGCAGTGAAAGAAAATCCATAGTGTGTGTTCCACTGTCGGTTCTGATATGCATTTTTTCTTGTGTTCTGGTCCACCCACTGAAAGTAAATATAGCTGAAGAAAGCTAATCTGTAGTGCAAATGAGTAGCAGCTGCTCATTTGGATGTGTGTGTGTGTGTGTGCACGCGCACAGTGGTAGTGTATGTTTCGGCGCTGTGATATCATCATGCGTGTGTGTGTGTTTGTGTGTAATGTCTAGCCAATATGCTGTCTGAGTGATGTCTGGTCTGTGTGGGAGTGTGATATAGCTTGTTTCCTAGCTGTGTGCACAGTGTGTGTGCGCGAGGGTTTGTGTGTGTTGAAAATGGTCAGTCAGGCACATACAAGCACATACACACACACACACATAGGGGTTATTCAGAGTGTTCATCAGAAGATAAGCAGAGGAGACTTAATCACCTTCAGATGTGAGGGGGGCACTTCAACTTGTCCTCATATCCACACACAGCACCTGACCCCACTGTGTATGTGCGTATGCGTGCATGTGCGACAGTGTGTGTGTGTGTCACGCATAGGGAAGTGTGCATTTCAAGAGTGAGCCGAATGGTCAGACAGTCCCTTTGCATGCCAAAGAAAAGAAATATAAACCTTAATTTCAGGGTGATTTTTAAATTTTATTTATTTATTTAAATTAATTTAAGTCTTAATTTTGCCATTCACATTGTACACATTCTGTTGTCAAGCGGGTCTCATCACTAAAACAGGTCTGAGTGGCAATTTTCCCAAGTGGTTGAGGTGCAGAACCATTAGGATTATTCAGCGACTGTATTTTGTGGCCTTGAGGCCCAATCAATTCTCCCTGCAGCTTTATCAAAGTTGTATTTCTTTTAGATTTAAGACGATAGCAGCATCCATTTTCATCCCACTGTGGCTTCTTTTTTCTTTTTTTGTCCTTCCTTTCATCCTTCCCTCTGAGTCTTTTTTTTTTTATAATTCTGTGTCATTTTTCCAAAATGACTTCAGCTCTTCTTGTGCTACTTGCACTCCTCCTTGAGCCAAAATCACCTGCTATGAGATTTTTTTTTATCCGAACAATGCCTCATAAGTTGAATGTACTTATGTATAAGTGTTCGCTCATTTCTGCTTGTTAAAAAATCATAAATGTTTTTCTGTTCAGATGCGTTCTCTCTGTACATATTTTACTCCCCTCATCTGACATATTCGCAAAGCAACAGCCCATTTAGGGAAACTTAAGTTACCTTTAATAAATCAGGGTCACTACATTTAAAAATCCAACTCAAAATTACACTTACACGGTACTAATTTGATTTAACGAATTAGACTATTGCCTGGATTACACTCACTGGCTATATGTTTTCTAATCCAGGAAATATGATGTTTTTGTACTGCACACAAGTTACAATTCACAGAGGAGGTCAGGGTCTGAGTCCTGCATCTCGCATTTTTATGCTCCAGAAACACTTATTTAGGCCAAAGAAAAATGGTGAATAAATGCTGAACAAGTACATTACTGCCACGTGGTGCTTTGAGCCAGCATGGACTTTCTTAATTTTGTGCCTAAATATAACCAATAAAATCTTAATAAAGGGGATATTTCAGGCAAAAAGAAAGGGACTTCACAAACTGGCAATAAACAATAAAACGTGAAACATAATCATAAAAGCATACTTGTGCGTGTTTCAAATGGACTCTGAAGATGTGGTTGGATCACACAAGAACAGTGGCCACCGACCCTCGCACTGCAGGGTGGCGTGGAGGCCAAATGTGGATTGTGACAATTTGACCTGCCTTCAACCTGTCTTCAGTCAGCCCCCTTCTGTAAGTGTGTGTTCAGCCTAAATGGGGTTTGAAAGGGTCCAGAGTCACTTAAGATATAGAACGTGTGAGTGATTGCGCATGCTAAATTTAGTGAAGGAAAGGAGCGAAATTTTCCTCGCTGAGGTTCGGGCCACTTTAACAGGCACTTTAATGGCCAGTCTGTCCAATTGTCCCACCAGTGCAGGTGAACATGTGTGCGCCAATTTAGCCCGCTCCTTGCTGTCCTGTTCTTCTGTAGCTGTGTGTGTAATGGAGTTAACAGCTAGACACCACTTCTTTTAACACTGCCTGCTCGTGTGCTTTCTGTCGCTCCTTTTCTCTTTTTCACTGTCCTTTTCTCTCCTTCCCTCTCTCTGTTTCTCTCACAGTGCCAAGTTATGGCAGCTTGTGTTAGATCCGGCGCGTCTCGCAAAGTGTCTCTAAACATCAAACAACAAGCTAATCCGCTAGTTTTTATTAAAGCTGAGTGCACATTACGCAACCTAGATTGTTGTTGGTTTCCTTTATTAAGCAGCAACATTTTCTGCACACAAACAATTGAAGTGTGTTAACCAGTTTTCAACTAAGTCCAATTTAATTTAATGTTCAGATGTTATTGTCCTTTGTAAAAGTTCAGCCAAAGCAAATATGAGGCTTCAGGAGTCTCAGTTAACCAAATGCATTTTTACAGAGAATGAGGACCGTGGGAGGGATTTTGTCCTGTTCCTTTCATTGTAGTTGTCTGCAGGGAGAAAAAGCTTGATGGCCCCTCTGGAGAGGAGGAACAACTAGTATAGGTGGGAAAATCAGACTCTATCCTGTGATTTCCAATGCCACGAGCGTTAGTTAACTTGGTTAAACCAAGATGCAAGTCGTCACATGAAGTGTTTTTTTGCTGACTGTCAGTGCAGAAAACCTTTTGACATCATTAAAATGACCAAAAGATTATCTGCAGTATAAGGTAGTTGAGTCAAAATCGGAACTCTTTTACGTGAAACTCTTAGATATAAATTTATGGTGAAAAGGTAAAAATTATATGACTGCACTGCACTTTGCCCACATACTTTAATAGCAACAGTAAGCTCCTCTCTTTCCTAAAACAATATCAATAGTCACGCTGACTGTCTGAGTGTCTTTCTATTCTTGGACATGCTTCTTACCTTTAAGTGAACATCCATGACCTGAGCATCATACTGCTGGTGTTGAGACACACATAGTCCGGCCTGCAGTGCCAGCTGACAAAACAGTTTCAGAGTTTCACCTCGCAGCGGAGCAAACACCAACGCCATGCCCTGGAGAGGAAACAAGAGCAGGGTCAGTGCTTTCGGAGTCAGATAGTGAATATTATGCACAGTATGTTTTATGGGGCACTTCACACATATTTCTCTCACAATGTTTTTTGTTAAGGATTACACGCAAAAAGAAACAGACGCACTCTTTGATTTTCCACCAGGTATATATTAGATGATAAAACAAAAAAAATTAAAGCTCTACAAATCCAATCAAATGTGAGCGCACAAAGAAAGGTGTGAATTGTCTACTCATATATGGGACATGTGCGAGTGTGTATGAGACAGACAGAGAGAAAGAAAGAGCGTTTGTATGTGCACATTCATCACAGACGTCCCGCAAATACTAAGAGGATTACAGACAGGTTCAAAGTTTCTTTGAAATCCTTCAGCTTTCGGTTTTATTTCATGTCGATCGTGTTATTATTGTTTTAATTAAATGGAGCAAAGAGAGATGTTCACACAAACACACGCACGTACAGTAAATGCACAAGAAGAAACGCACAATGGCACAACATAAGCTAAAAATGAACACAAAGGCAGTCAAAACAGAAGGATTGCTCCATTTGACAGATGATTTTTCATCTGTATATCCAGTTGCATTTTTTTCTCCAACCCCCCCCCTCTCTGTAGAAACACAGCAAAAGCAAACAAACAGACAAATTCCTCCCAGCACTAATCAGCTGATTAAGGGGATCCAGCCCACCGGATGGACCACCTTTGTCAGAAACAACAAATTAGTGCCATTAGATGGGAGAATTAATTGCTTTGTTAATTGCTTAATCAGCTTAGCAAATTATTAAATATTTGGCAAAGCTTGTTGTGGCAGCGACAGTCTGATGGCCGACACTCAAATCATATTAGCCCCCGAATTATCTCCACTGGATTAAAGAGAGAGAGACATGAAGAGAGACTTAACACACAGACGTACAACAATGGCCAGATGTCATGTCTGTCATTCGACCACAGCAGCTCTGCATCCAACTAAACCTGAGACACATATTCAGGTCGGAGGCGTTACTGCGCATGTCACTGTCTGAAATGTCAGCTGAGGAAACGTGAGTCACCACTGGCAGCAACCTAAACGTAATATTATTAAAATAATCCTTTTGTCGTTTTAGTTTGCCTGGCAGATTGTAACAAAGGTAATAAAGAAATTTCATTAAAGGGAAACATATTTCCTCACTTCCCTTTTGTGGTCTCTATCCAAGCGGATAGTTTTGGTTTTATTGTGCCCAGGTTTTAAGATATCCATCAATGCGATTTCTTTCTCTATCTCTATAAAATGGAAGTGAATGGATTTTCATTTGAGACAACTGCTGACTGCTGACAACATTTAAAAATGACATTTAAAGCAGCAAGATCTTCTCCCAAAAAAGTGTCCCAATTGTGCTGGATTTTCTACAGCACATGAAGTAAGCTGGTTTCCGAGGGACTGTTTCCTCCGTAGAAAGTAGTTCTTGTGAAACAGTTCCCAGAGAGGTTTGTGGATTATACAGAGAAAAAGGGGACAGTGTTTGTAAAAGGTTGAATTTAGCTTTGTTTTCTTTCTTTTGTAAACTGCGTGAACTGATCATTTGCATGACTTGGTGATGAACAAAACCCACACTATAAATCAAGGATCAAGGATCAAGAATCTTTATTGTCATCATGTTTTCACATAACGAAATTAAGATTGGTGACTTCCAGCTTTAAACATAAATATATGTAAAACATATGTAATATGTACATAAATATCTAAAGATTTAAAGTTGTAGCAGCAATGTACAACGGGGGGGGGGGTGGGATTAGATGGAATTTGACTAATTAAATAAACTGCTGGTTTCTGGTACATTCCCCGTTTGTTCTCCTTCCATCCACATCTACTGCTCACTGTCCGTCTTTCATTTTCGTTCATTCACTATTCCCATTCCCCTCCCTCCTCTTTTTCTTCATCTCTCACTTCCTTCATCCCTCCCTGTATCCTCTCCTCCTCCTCCTCCTCCTCCTTCTCCCCATCTCCTTCCTTTCAGCGGTGTTTTCACCTCTTTTTCATAAACAGATCTTCCCCATACCAGCCTGGCCTCTGTACTTAAAACGCACCCCTCTTCCCTCTGATGAATAGAAATCTCAACCCTATCTCTTCCAGCCTTTTGCTTTTTTCCCCCCCATTTGCTTTGGCTGTCACAGCGTGGGGTCTTATCGCGGGGCCAAAAGGGAGAAGTTGCCCCGGATTTATGATTAAGGGAAGACAGGAGAGAGAGACGGAGATCAGAGCGATGCATTCAAGTTGCTCATAATAAACATTAAAGCATTACATGATATTAATCCTGTCAGACGATTAATGTGTATAGGGTTTTGGGCGAGGCCTAATTATGATTGAGAAGAGTGGGTGGTGATTTAGAGGGAGGGGATAAGCAGGGATATATACAGTAGAGACACAGAGGCAAACGCACACACACACACAGACTCACACACACTTACATTGGGTTGCAGTAATCTCTTTATAGCATCAACCAGGCTGGCTCTGTACTGGTCGAGAAACAAACTGCGAGGGAGAGGGAGAGTCAGGTTAGAATGCATTCTTACGATAGCAGCTCCAGATAAAGCAGCAGGCTATTTATTTTCTTTTGTTCACAAACAAATCCACCAACAGGAAGAAGGGGGAAAAAAAACAATTTGCATGAGTAAGATGCTCCTTTTTGTTTACATTTTAGTTTCCATGTGTATTCACCTCGGCCTGTTGTCGAGGCACTGAGAGGAATACCGAACATCAGAAAATCCAACAGATACCATCACCTTCGGTAAACACACACACGTGTGAACGCGCAGATGTACGCACTTTTACTGGAACACTTCAAAGCGTTGCAAAAAGCACCTTGAATTTGTTGAATTAATACTTGGAGTGTGCACTCTGAAGCTAATATGAAGATATAAGAACAAAAACAACACACAAAGGCGACGAAATAATCAAAAAACAAATATTAACAAAATCAAATTAACTGGTTCCATTGTACACTAAACGCCACGCTACTGTAACTCGCATTTTTTTTGTTGGAGACATTTTTCTACATGTGAACCAGAGCATTTGTTTTTCTATACGAACAACTTCACAAACAATGATTCTGGTACCACAGATCAAGCTATCATACTGAAACTGTGTGATGATATGCAAATGACACTAAACAGAATAATATTAGACCATCAGAGTGCTTTGTGGTGGAGAGTGTGTGACATTCATGTTTGCATTTGTGTGTGTTTAACATGACAATGTGCATTGTACAGTATATATTCATGTCAAAGTCGCTGTGTGCGAGTGTTGTTTGTATACATAATTAAGTGTACCAATAGACAGTGTTTAAATACTGATAATGCAAAAAACAGTTGAACAAACTCAGGTTTACAGGCATTTTTTCTTCTGGAACGAAAAACTTTATAAACCAGAGAAAGAAGGGAAACAAATACATATGATATGACAACAACAGGAAAAAACAACAGGAAAAAGAGATACCACATTCATGACACTGTTGAGCTCCAACCCCAAAACAAGGAGACCCATGTGGGTTTTAAACGCTGACACATTTGTTCTTTAAAAATAAAACATGGACGAAGAGGATGAAACTAAGTTGCTGAATTAGTTTTTTTGGACTACAAGAACATATCTCTGACAAAGAAAAAAAGAAAGAAAGAAAGAAGAATGGGAATTTTTGTACATAAATACTGACAAAAAAAACTGATCATGTATGTTTTGGTGTCATGAAGATTGTCTCCTTGCACCTTGTTTAAAGAGCAACTTGTAGGTTAGAGACCCCTGTGAATCAATGTATGTAAAAATGATATAGGAACTAGATTTTGCTTAAAATATATTAAAATACAAACTACAGTGACTTCTAGAGTCGTTTTTGTAACAGAATTTTATTTCTGCATCTGAAAAAGCCGAACCGGAAGTGACGTAACAAAAGGGAGAGCGGTCAGATTGAACTATAGAAATGAATGGATCTGAAGCTAATTTTGACACTGAATAAGTTGTAAATATTTATTCATATGCGTATGACGGACATCACAACATTGTAAAGTTTGCTGTCACGTATCAGGCTATAAGAACACTAATTTTAGTTTTAGAAATGAGTATGTTTAGAACCAAAAAAAGTCACTGCTTTTAAATCATATACTTGATATTTAATGTTAAGTTGACTTTACCAATTTGAATATTTTTAATAACAGTAAATAGTACGGCTAAGTACGGTATTTACTTGTAGATAAATAGTAAATTGGAGACTATATAATCTGAATTTTCTTTTTTGCTTCTCCATCATGTTGCCCATATTGAGATTATCACTCTCTATCACACTGTTTAATGTCAATAAAAGACTTTAAATATTAATATTGTGCCCCTATTCCCCAAGAAAAACTGCTACACAGCTTACAGGCAGGTTGTCTGCTGGGCCCAGGGCACTTTAGGCAGGAAGCCTTTACCTTCATGTGCTGTCTGCCATCAGAAGACAGTTTCCAGAGGAAGGAAGGATTTACAAAGGTTTTGAATGGCCTCATTTGGGTGACAGTCAATAAAAAAATTCATCACATTGTCTTACTGTGTAAAAACTTTATAGGAGTACTTTATGGGTATAATACACATAATTAAATAGGAATACTTGAGTAAAAGTACACAAGTCAGCAGCAAAACAAACTTCAAGTATTAATGTTAAGTATTATTTTTGTACCTCTGACATATTATATATGATATCATTATATTATGAATACTGAAGCATCAATGTTTGAAGTACTTCATAAACAGTCGGCTGGTTAAAAAGGTCAAAATGCTCTCTTGCAACATTGAGAAAACTTTTTTAAAAAACAAACTGAACAGTCAATCAAACCACATCTGTGCTTGTGCCACACTAATGTCCTGTGTTATATCGCTGGTTGTGTGCAAGATAGAGGCTAACTGCCTCATCCTTGTTGATCTTCTGGCAGGCTCTGGAAAGGGGGGCAGGTGTAGTGGAAGACAAGACAGTGCTGGTCTCTCGTAGAGTCTGTGGTGACCTGAAGTATCTCTCTCTCTCTCTCATCTGCTGCTCATTGCAGTTGAAATTCAGGTCTGCCAAGAGAGCCTGCAGAAAAAAAGTTGGATGTGCAGTTAAGTTGTACATATGTGAATTAAACCAGAAGTAGAGACAAAATATAAAACATTGATAAAAAACTCTTTTTCCTGGTACAGTGAGGTGACGCTGCCAACCTGTGACTAAAAAGCGCTGTTTGCCATTGACAGGAAAATATTCAAAAACAATAAATACTTTTGTTCCCAGTTTATTTGGTACACCAACCAACTAATGCAGTTTAATACAAGAGCCCTGCAATAACTTGTGTTTGTTCAAACTGTTTCAGGAGGTTATTATTAAAATGTATGGTTGCTTTTGATTAAGTGATGCATTTTTATTCTTTCACTGTCATAATATTTACCTGCTGTACTGAACCACTGTCTGTACCTGCAGTATCTCCCAAATCCTGATAACACACCAACATTAACATTACACATTAAGATAAATTATAAATGTCTTAGCTGTACAAATAAAGTCACCAAGCCATGTAACTAGACTTAAGGGTTCTCATGTTAACAGACTTAGGTCACGGACTGTGCTCTGTCATATGGTGGGTTTTATAATATATGCTAATGATGACATTACATTAGCCTCTGTCTTAGCTGGGCGCTAACTTACAAGAAACAGCTTTGCATGTTGCTTTTGGTTAACAAAACTAAAATTGTGAATAATATGGAAGTTAGCAAACGTTAGAAAACATGACTTACGGTGAATAGTTGACGTTGTCGTCGAGTGACTCTTGCAGGCTGCAGACCTGATGGAGCTGCTGTGTGCACGGAGGGAACTCATCTCATCCTGAACATCATATCGCCGTGAAGATAATCCTCTGAACTAAAATGAGCGCCACAAATGACCACAAACGCAGCAGTAAAGTAAAGGCCATTCAGACTCACTACCACCTCCTACTGCTCATTAACTTCAGGCAGAGCGGCGAGCAACGCGACTCCCTCCTAATGTGACGTAATATGACGCGATGTTGAAAAAAGAGCGTTTTTCGGGGCACCACTGAAAATGACCACTTTTACCTCGAAATCGAAAAAAAAAAAGATAACCTGCAAGTTGCTCTTTAAGCCGACTATAAATACAAAAACATATCTTGGCTTATAATAAAGTGTAAAGTGTATCCCTTCCTTTTTCACTTTTTGAAGGCAAGTTGATTTTGTGCAATGGAGAGTTTTTAGATGGATTAGAGACACATGCAACACACACACAGGCCTAAATCGACTCCAATCATTCTAAACAAAGTAACACCTGTCTCTATAACCACAAAGACAAATTTCAATCCATTATGCAAGCAAGTAGAGTGGTGTGTGTGTGTGTGTATGTGTGTACCTATTATCACAGATGAGAGTGGAGTAATTTGACTAAAATGCAACAATACAGTGCAGATTTGATATAATCCCGCACATCCGTCCAACTGGCCGGTGGAGAGGCAATCTGGACGTAACTTTCCAATTACAACCTCTGACCTCTCCTCATTCAAAATCCTCTGATGCCAGCGAGGAATGAGAGGTGAGCAACACATCTCTGCCCATTCCTACACAGATATGTGCGCTCAGTGTATTTATATATTAAACATAACACAGGACAGCTTGATGGCCCAATTTCTGTACATGTTAAAGGCGAAAAAAAAAAAACAGGATTTACTATGACAAGCTCTTACCAAAACCAGGATGGGTGTACCTATGTGTGAAGTTTATTGTTCTTCTAAGGTTCTAGACAGGGGTGCAAAGTTTATTTGACTTGAAAGGTGAGAGGTTTGTGTTTGGTTTATTTTGCCACAGATATCAGTTGACAGGAAAATTGAGTGGTAAGAAAAACAAGGAAGTGAGCTAGTTGGGCGGAGGTAACAGCCGAAACACACAACGACACGCACGGAGGGCAGGGGAAGGACATCGTGTCGCCAAGAGGTCAACAGCAAAAACACGAAAAAGAAACACCTTTAAAGAGGTCTCTACGGCTAAAGTTACAAACTGTGACATGTCAAATATATATATATATATATATATATATATATATATATATATATATATATATATATATATATATACATATATATACATATATATATATATACACATATATATATACACATATATATATACACATATATATATATATATATATACATATATATATATATATATATATATATATATATATATATATATATATATATATATATATATATATATATATATATATATATATATATATATATATAGTAAAGTGCCTTTAGGAAAAACTGCCCATTAGTTCAACAGCAGTCAGTCAACGTTCATGTGCTAAAGTCATTCATAGAAAATTCAGAAGTTTAACTGCAAATAAAATATTTAAAATGTGTCATATGTTTAAGATCATTAGTTTAAGATCAGTACTGCAGCAAGATGAATTGTTAATTTGACCTGAAATAAGATGTATACAAGTTTGTGGTATACAGAACAAATATGCCTAAATAACAAAAGAAGATGAAGAATTAACTCACCTGGATAACAATAACAATATAAGTGTGGAATCTGAAAAAATGAATGAACATTTAAAGGATGAAAAATCACCATTGCTATAAACCTGTGCCACTGTTTCTGTAGTTGATGTAGTTTTCACATCTCCTTTTCCAGTGATGCTAATAATATTTTGTCGATTACCTGTGCAGATGTGTTTGAATTAAAATATTATTATTTTACAACCAACCAGAATTTGTTCATTTGAGTTTGTGGCCTCTTTTTTACTTTGAACATTGAATAAAATGTAAACAATGCATAAGTGATAATGTCACTGAGTTTAATGAAGCCAGTTTCATACTTCTGGTCTCTCAGACTGAATGGTTCTCCCCTTTAAGGTCACTTTTAGTTCACCTCTGGTGCCCCCAGACTGTCAAAGACCTATTGTTTCACGCTGACCCCTCCCACCCAGGACAGCCCAGCGAACTCCAGTCAAAACTGACGCAGGCGGTCAAAGGGCACAAAACGGGCGTGTGAGAGCGTTGCTGCCAAATTTGTATGCCGCTTGTACACGTATGTGAAAATACAGGATGTCGTCAATGGAAACACATGAAATCATCCATTGAGCCTTAGTTTCCCAGGGGAAAATGTAAGGTTTAAATTTGCAAGTTTATTTATATTCATATGCATTACTAGGACACCAAAATGTGTCACCTAACTATTAATCTGATTAATCTGTTTGACACATACTTCAAATACCATATATACCATATATTTATGACAACACTTGTGGAGTCTCTTATATCAAACAAAAACATGACAACACTTGTGGATCCTTTCTGAGAACACATTTTCTAAGTCTCTTATATCCAAAATAAGCCAAACAAAAACATGAGGCAGTACTAAGCTTGATTTTGAACAACACAGACTGAGGCAACAGTTCTAACCACCAACCACTGTGCTGCCCAACGTTACTCTCACTGTTGAGAATTAAACCACTAACCTTTCATTATTATTAACACAATTAAGTAACCCATGCTCCTCTCTTGACATGCATTTCCTTGATCTACGGTATGTCGTTTTCTGAAAAATAATGTCCAATCAATTTGTTTCAGATTATTTTGACCATTTGTGGGAAATGTCCATGTACACCAAAAGATACAAAACATCACATGCAAGCGCTAAATATAGAACGAGTGAAAAGCTTTGTAGTAAGTGTATTAACCTAGAAACTCAAGAGACAAGAGACTAAAGAGACAGTTAATATCTATACAACCTACGTGACTGCCAGAGAGTACAATACTGGTTTTACTCTTTCATCCTATTAAGGAGTATATAACACTGCATTGTGTCTGTGTGCTTCTGTGTGCGTGTGTGTGTGTGTAGCTGACTTATTCTGATCACATTTTACGAAAGCAACATTTCTTAGCAAAGACACTAACGCTTCTTAGAATCCAAGGCTGGATGCTTTTCCTTTTTTTTTTTGTTCATACTTTCTGATACTGAATCTAAAATCAACCAACATGCCACTGAGATCTTTGGTGGCTAAAAATGAAGAACTACTACAATTTTAAATACTTTCTAACATGACTTGAACAGGATCGGAGCAACATAAGACATTTTGATCAAATATTTCTCACTGACACAATTAAGCCCTGCTGACATGAAGGGGTCTAAATATTTTGACTCATCAGCTTCAAAATCTCTTCAGCTTCAAAAACATTAAAAGAATTTTCTGATTACTTTACTGTCGTAAAAAATGTCATATTGACCTCACACAAAAATTTTAATAATTTCAATTTGGAGCCATATGTGGCAATTTTGCAAAAGCTAATTAGGTTTAAACCATTCGAGCAGCACTCACTTGTTTCCAAAGTGCAACAGATTGCCATTATACAGTTCTGACCTTCTGTCCTGGCTGGTGCTATTGTGCCAAGTCATCACATACTTTACAGCTTTCACAGAGTTTGTTTGTGTTTTAATGTCGCAGAAATGGTTTCCTAATCCAATCTAATCCAGTATGACAGTCATCTTTAAAGAGAAACACAAAAGGGGAGTGTGTGTGGATAGAAAGTGCTTGTGTGCATGTAGAGAAGATTATTATGACATAGATATAGTACAAAAATATTCAAAAAAAAAAAAAACACACACACAACAAGAGAGACACACACACACATAAACAGGGCTTTATCGCAGCGCCCACACATGGGCAGCTTTTGGAGGAAGCAGACATGCCAACATCCCAGCCAAGGATCCTCTGCCACCCACATGCCCACTGCAGGAATCCCTCTCTCTCTCTCTGCTACACCCAAACATGAATAGATGTGACAACGTGTGCAAAACTCAACTATTACTGCGCTACTGACAGCCGAGCGCAAAACTTTCTTGCAAAGCTTCAAGATTATTTCAAATCTTCCGCGTTTCCACTTCAAACTTTTTTTTCGTTTGTGTGTAAATTGTAATTGCACAGAAAAACAAGACAACGACACACCTATAGAGTGGCATAAAGTGGGTTTCTATCCACCTGTTTTTATCCACATTTTCATTATCGTTCTGCACAGTAAAGGTCAATTGTGTAAGTGAATTAACAATGATTGAAAACACATTTTTGAGAGGGACTTTAAAAATATATCCTAACTCAGTTTTTTTTTTCTGTTTCTCTGATATCACGTTCTCTCCGTTGTCTTGTTTCTTTCACCCATATTCGTTCTGTCATCCTTCGCAGATCTACTGTATACTCTACACCCACAACCTCTCTGTTTAATCTATGATGGGAAAACGTGTCTATTTACTTAGACAGGTTAAACTGACAGGATGAGAAGTTCAGTTCAAGAGAAAGATTTAACATTATATAATATAAATACAATAAATGACTAATAGTACAGTAGCAGAGGTGATTTAGTTTCCTACTTTTCTGACAATCTGCTATGGCCGTATGTGTATATATGAAGGACACAGGCAGCATTATTCATTCATCAAAGGTTATGTGTTTTCAGTAGAAATGATTTAATATTACTGTAGCACTATTCGGTAATCAACAGCTATTGTGATTGGCTATAGCTGGCCTTTACATTTAATATCTAAAAACCATGTGTAGCTGTATGCTAACCAATGATTCGGACCTTGATTTCAGTCTTTTATGACATCACACAGAGAAGCAGCTCATAAAGTCTTGTTCAACTGGTACAATTTCATGTTTTATCAAAAAAGCAATTCTTCTTTGCAGGAAAGGCAGGATATCCAAAGAAGTTAGCGTATAATGGACAGCTGATACACAATGTTACACCAAACTCTTCTCCTGTCCTTACTCCCCTCGTCTCTTCCGCTCCCCTCTCTTCTCAGCGGTGGTTCTATTGCAACCAGTAGGAGCTATAATTAATCGGAGTGGAAGCTGCGTTGTTGACCTTTTCGTAGGTGATCATCACCATGATGCGCCCGTTAATCGGTCAGCCATCACTCTTCAACCACCACCACTGCAATTATCACACAATCACTCACTCGCATACACACGCAGAAAGGATGGCATCGCACAGAAAAACACCTCGCAGCACACACGCCGCACAGAGCTATCACTAAAGTGTGCATCTCCGCTGAGAGAAATTTCAAATCTGAAGAATCTGCAATGTGAAAAAATTCACATGCAATTTACTCTCACACTTACTCTGTTCTGCTTCTATCTATCGTACACACGTGTGCATATACAGTGGTTCGCTGTAAAATATCCTCTATTAGCTGCCTGCTCACTTTCTCTCTCTGGGTGTTGTACCTGACTATTACCTGTAATGACCGTGACATTACAATAATGATAACGCCGTTTGTTAATGCTGCACTTAGCACACACGCACACAGTTGCGCAGATAGACACACACAGACGGTACACGAGCGAATTCTGCTCGATGTTTGTGAAGCTGGTAAATAGTCAAGTACTTTCGCTTCAGCCAACAGCATGTCCATCTTCTCAGCGTGTGTGTGTGTTTGCACATGTATGTGTGTATGTGAGTGTGCAGGTGTGGTAGAGAACGGATGTAAATGCGTTTACCCCCTCTGAAAATCAGAAACAGCTTAGAGGAAGTAGGTGGTTCACTGTTCCAAGACCTGTTCAAAACCTCCGTGAACAATGAAAACACGTGAACCAGGACAGCCTAAAACTGTCCAGGATAAAGGGACGAATCTCATCCACTCCTGAAACCTCACCACTGCCTCAGTAAGCTTCGTCCTAGTCCTCTGACCTAACCACTAAAGGCTTTATGTTTAATTTCAGGAGTTCCTCAGATTGTTATTTTCATCACCAACACTACTCAAGGTCAGGAGCTCTCCTGTTAAAACAATCTGGAAAAACACCTACTTTTCCCTCCTCAGTCATCTAAAAGGTGTGCCTGAAGCTTACTGAGGCCAGATTTGAGTCCCTCTCTGTGTCCTATACATTACATATACATACTGGAGCACACCTAAGATGTGCATGCTTACACGTGTGTATTCGTTGTGGCATGTTGCAAAGGCTATATAACCACTAATTACACACTAGTCACCTATAACTAACCATACTTGTTAATGTTAGCTGGGAAAAAGAAATATTCACTGTGCTGCTCTACAGGCTACTGGAAACTACCAGCAACATTTACGGTTTTCCTTCAAAAATCAATCAACACATGTTAAATGTCTATATGACAACTATGACCAATTGTTTTTACCTGCTCTCTTTCTGGTGAATTACAGCTAAAGGTTGCAAGCTATCATAACTCACTCCCTCATTTTGAAGCAGAGGTAGTATATCTTTAAGTCCTAACATATTCAAATACTTTTTTATGTCAAATATTACAAGTTGGAATTTTTACAGTGTAGGCACAAAAGCAATGACTTTATAATCTTCATCATTTTGTAAATATTTTTATGTGGTGAAAACATTTCTCTCTGATAAAGAACACATAACAGATCATGTTTAACTTTTCTTCTCTCTCTCTCTGTCAGACACTGCAGGTGTATACTGGCTGGGCCCAAGATGCAGTGGTTGCAATAAGCTTTTATTAACCACGACAGCCGTGTGTGTGCGTGTGTGTGTGTGTGTAAACAAGTCAAGGTTGCACAATCCATCCCTTTTGATAGATTTCCTACAAAGAAAAAAATGAAGTAAAAGAAGGGAATCACACTTCACTATGAAAACTCTCAATTGCTTTCACAGATTTAATTTTTTCCAAGGATGTGCGGCATGTACTAAAACTCCTGATACATTTCATCTCACACAGCACGACCAAGCGATGAAAAAAGATGTAATTCTTGATTGTCCAAAAGATCTACATTTCAGTGACCGATGGGCTAATTGTTATGTTTATGTTGCTCTATCTCTCCATTTCCATCTCCATTTCTGCTCCTCCCTCCATCCGCCCTCAACTCTTTCTTTATCTTACTGTGTCTCCTTCCTTGTCAAGGCGCAATTATTTGCAATTTGCCTAAGTCATCCATTTGCTGGGACACCAAGCATGAAAACGAGGCAATTTGGTGTAAAATGGAGGCAGGCGGGCATCTGAGCATATGTATATGTGTGTGTGTGTGTGTGTGTGTGTGTGTGTGGACGAGGCAAGGAAAGGTCTTCATGCTGGTGGGGGGCCATGCAACAACTGTCACGCAAAAATGAAAATTAATGCCATGAATGCACACATAGAGATAAATGTGTGTGTGGTTTTAAGATTGTATGTGTGAGTGCGTGTGTATGCACGTGTGTGTGTGTGTGTGTGTGTGTGTGTGTGTGTGAACCTACCAGTCTGCACACATGATAATGTCAAAGTGACCCTCTAGTGCTGAAATGTCCGACTCACAGTCCCACCTCACCACCCTGTAAGCACATGCATGAAACAGAGAGCGAAGTTTAGTGTTTGCGGAGCTCATGACAGAAGAACGCTGGCGTTCGTGAAACTGCACAGCGAGCAACAGCAGTTTGTCCTTCACCGCTTCTTTTCTTTCTTTCCAACACTTTGAGCTTCTTGCACTCTGACACCTCTCTCCCTGACACCCACTGTTTTTCTGCTTCAGTAGAGACTTGGACAAAGTGTCAGGGAGGGAAGACATGTCATCTGTGAGGTAAAGAGAGGGAGCTGCTGACATGACACTTGACATTTATACCAAGTGAACACACACACAGACACACACACACACAGAGTGGCCACCTTCATACATGTTGCTATTCAATATCCGCACTCTCTTCTCTCTTCTTCTTTATTTTATTGTTAAGACTGCTGAAGCAGGTTGTCCATGGTTTACAAACCAAACATGAGGATTCAGAGAAGAAACAGTTTGCACATTACTACATAATATGTACAATGCAACCCTAGATACACTGTAAAAAAAATTATAAAAATAATGTGAATCAGGAATGATGACAGCCAAAAAAGAAAAACGCTAAAATAAAAAAATTTAAAAAATTCATGTGTTGTTCTCTTGCCTTTCCTTCAAGCTAAGACCTCTTTCATGGCTTCTGTGACAATGCTATTTTTTCCACAAGTAAATTTTTAAGTCTAATTCATGCTATTTGAGCAGGAAGTGTCACTCTGTGTATGTGTCTTGTTGATGGCAGATCTGACAGTCTTTTGCCAGATTTGTCTGTGTCCATCAGTCTCAACGGCCAGATTGTGGTCACTCAGTCTGTATTTCCTTCATGTCTTTCTCAGTTACCCGTCACTCACCGTATTGTCACACGCGCTATTGTCTGTTCAGTGCCAAACAGCAATAAAGTTTACATGTGGTACATCAGCAGTGGTTAATGTGTTTTTCTTTGGCTATAATTTGGCTGTTCCAGATTGTGTAAGGGCTGTGCCGACGCTGCGTACAGTTTTCTCCTCCATCTCTTTTTCCACACCATTTTCCCTCTCTCTTTCCCTCTCAGAGTGTTAGGCAGAGTGGGGGATTATTAATTAGGCATTATTAACACTCAGTAAACAAAACATTAGGCCCCGCTAGAAACACAATCTCAGTTCGCGGCAGGAGGTCCCAACACACACACACGCATGCATGTGCACACACCATCACACAACGTGCCCCTCCCTCTCCCTCCCCTTGTCCAATCGCATCGTGCCCTTCGCCCTCTCTTGCGGTAAAAGCGGCGATGACAGCAGGCATAATCTGAAAAGAAAACAATCAAAGTAATGTAGCCTAATTATACGTTTACTTTTTCACTCCATCTTCCACTCATGTAAATATGTGCATGAGGGAGAAACAGAGAGAGAGAGAGAGAGAGAGAGAGAGAGAGAGAGAGAGAGAGAGAAAAAAGGAAAGGAAGCAAAACAGTCAGTCAATGGCAAAATGCGTTTTTGAGACAGGGACAACAATTAACTACGTTTCAGCCCGTCCTTGCATGTGTGTGTGTGAGTGTGGGTAGTGGGAAGTTCTCTCGATGGTTTTTGGATTAGAACTCTCTATCAAAGGAAATCATTTTGGTTGGATGACTCTGTGCGCATGCACACACACACGAAGAATGAGTATTATAGTTTGTAGCTGACAAGGTTTGATCTTTTGTCATTCATTTTTCAAATGAAAAAACGTAGAACTGTTTCAAAAATGTGTATAAAATAGACTAATTTATCTAATGTAAAAATCGAATTTAATTCTAATTTAAGTCAGACAATACGTACATACATACAATGATATAAAGATGTCTCTAAATTTGATGAAAAACCGTGACTGACAGATATTTGACAACAGCAGCAAAATGAATAAAAAGCCTCTTTCTCCTGTTTATTATGTGAAAATATCAGCCAATAGTTAAGTCAAATACTGTTCAGGACCTGATGTCAGGGTGATGATTAGTTCAGGGATCTTTAACAGGAACAGGAACAACTACATGAGACTGTTACGTGATAAAAGAAATACAATTTTTCAGTAGATACCATGCTTGTTTGATGATATTCCAAGATGTTAAAAGTTGAAAAAGTTTTACAGTATGTGTTCATTAATCACCACAGTCTCCTCAGTCTTCTCCTCTTCTGCAGTACCTCACTCTCAAACTGTACAGTTTAGGAAAATAATTTCCTGTCGTGTAGTGTTTGTGTCCATTACTCACCAGGCACTTTATTCTCATGTAGCTTTTATGTTTGTGGGTGTTTTATTAGAGTGTCATCAACAAGCCGGGATGCATCACCAACTTACTTTATTAAAATGTTAGGGTGAGTTGTGCTGAATGTGTGTTGACTAAAATACAACCATGGTTAGGGTTTTACATTCCCACTGAGGCCATGCAAACTAAAAATGTATGCACTTGAGGCACTTTGGATCAAAAACATTCACTGCATGGCATAGAGCACAGTATGTTATATTTACTCGCTGTCCTGGAGTACAGTATGGTGTGGACCCAAATCAAAGTGAGAACTTTTAGAAATATCTGAGGCACTCTCAAGTGAAAATGTTAACACGCAGTCCATTCTTCACATAGCGATAAAGAGCCTCCAGAGTAGAGGTCATGAACTGTATCTTTCATAGAGAAATGAAAATGGTCTCACCTGGCAGATACATGCGTTGACCCAAACTTTCCACCTTGTCTGTTTCTTTCGACCAGCCCTCGTACATCTGGCGTGCCACGGTCAAGGATTCATCACAGACTCACATATCACATCATTAGCCGTGGGAAAATGCTTAAAGATCCTATATTATATTTTTATAAAAAGTTCTCTCTATTTGCATATAGTACATATGACCAAAGATGTTTACAGTGGACACAAAGAAGGCATTTTTAAAAATGTTTGTACTGAAGTAAAGTTTCATTTTGATCTCGATGCAGGTATCAAATAATATTTTTCATTTCAAACGTAGCACCTTTGAAACAGAAAACATGAAATATGGATCTTAGTATGGAGGTGAACAGTGGTCATCTACCTCGACCACACACATTTCCCTCACTCATCAGGAGATTCAGGTTGGTGACTGCCCCGCCAAAACACATACAGTTTAAGTTTTCTGGAGTGGTGTGTGTCATGTCGCAAAGGAGATGCATCATGAAGACACATACTCAGGTTAAAACACATATAGTAGACACCCACAGAGAGACAACATGAATGAGGAGAGATGATCTCCTGGGATAGAGAGCCAGCCTGCAGAAGCAGATCACAGCAGCCTCTAGCTGGATCAATGGGAAGGCTTTTAACCACAGATACACAAACTCACACTGGCCCTCTCGCACGCACACACATACGCACAGATGAACGCTTTTACACAAAGGCAAGGCGATTGATGTCAAGTTGTCTAGTAATACACTGGCTTGTGGAGTTGCAAAGCAATTGAATTAGGATTTCCTTGTCTTTAAAGCCTGCAAAGAGCTGAGACAAATCCAATCGACACAAAGACAGAGAGAGAGAGAGAGAGAGAGAGAGAGAGAGAGAGGAGAGAGAGAGAGAGAGAGCAGCAGGAATGCATGATAAATTGATAGATGGATTGATAGCTGGAGAGCCAATCCAAAATCAAAGTGGCCTCCCGGACACAGATAGACAGTAATATGTAGGTTAGCACACATTTATATACAAGCACACACCCACAAAACATGCACATGCATGCCGGACACCTGTGCATCAGTGTGGTATGCATAGGGATGACAGGGCGAAGAGCAGAGCAGCTTACCGTAATCTCATCAGCAGCACACCACTGGGGTAGAGGTCAGCGGATGCACAAACATACACACATCCACGCAGAAATAAAGAGAGAAAAGTGTAATGTGTGTGTGTGTGTGTGTGAAAGAAAGAGAGAGATTTGAGTATTATTGAACATTAAAGTGGAGGAATATTTTCTCCCATCACTTGAAGTAGACAAGTAGCAGCCAATGACATGCATCAATCATTCTTAATGGAACATTTCAATTGATTTTCAACATGAGTATTCAAGGTCACAGCAACAGTCTTTCCTCTCTGTGGTGTGTATTTGTGTGCGTTTCTGCACTATAAATGAAGTCAACAACTTCTAAGGAGGGAGAGAGTGAGAGAGAGAGAGAGAGAGAGATCTATTCTCCTGACGTATTCACAACTTCTTTTTTCTGCATATCTTCTCATCTATTTCACTGTATAAAACTGAGCCATATCACAACCCTCTATCGCTTTCTATTGTAACACCAGACGCACAATGAGGGCATGTGAGACAAACAGTGGCCATTAGCAAACAGCTAAGACCAACAGCTTCCTCAGCGAGAGGAAATGCCTCACAGTAACTGCGGTATGTGAATGGGCCAATTTGGCTGAGCCCAGAACAAATTATCTGTCTTTCTCAACCCTCCCTCTCTCTTTCTGTGTGTGTTCGATCCATTCTTGCTATGATTTCACTTACAATTCTCTCTATGTGTTTGTTCTATGAAACAAAATATTCGGTCAATGGTGCATTGTTTGTGTGCCCAAGTGTGTGTGTGTGTTTTACAGGCTCCATAATGTTATTGTTTGGTCTCATTGTGATCAGTAAAGGCGCATTGTAGCCGGATGAGACAGAGATATTGTAAGCACAGCTAAATATGGAAAGTGCCACATTGGTCAATGGGGAAGAAATGTGTATTTATATTTCCTGCTTTTGTGAAACAACTGTAGCGAGTCAGAGATTTTTTCCTTGTCCGTGTGATTTCTGAGTGAATAAAGCATGATCTGGGAGGATGGGAGAAAAAGGACAAGAATGATGAAAGAAGATGGGAAGAAAAGAAGGAGGAACAAGGAGCTACAAAGGAGATCAGACAGGGAGAAGTGTAAAATGGGTAGAAAAGAAAAGCAAGATGGCTTGCAGGCTGACACACTTGATCAATAACCCACTCAAAGAACAAATGTTGGCAAAAAAAAAAAAAAACTCACCTAAAGATTTGTCCTAAAAACTTAATTATAGGCCTAAACCTTAACCACACACAAAAACATTTCAAACAAACCTTGATTGTTCCTGTTTCTAAAACACTCATCAAGCCCTAACCCTAGCCTGAGCATTAGATGAAGTCTCAAACAAAATCTGACAGGATGGCAATTACTGTGCTCTTAACATGGCATTGTGGGCAGCTAGGATTGGTAGATGCCATGTTGAGCGCGAGTGCTGGGTATTTGTCACTGTGGGCGCCCCATCTCCTGCTTTTGCCTAAAGATAAAAGAGGTGGATGGTTAATCTTCCTTCACTCCAACCCAATCTCCGATTTCAGGGCTGAAACACGAAGGTTACAGCATGCTACTCCTACTTATGTTAATTATACTGCTTCAAAGAGTCGCTGTATATCTAAGGCAGAGAAAAAAAAAAGCATTACATAAGAAATTAATCTTTAGCGTGGAAGAGATTAAACTACTAGAAGAATTGATTAGCAATAATAATGGTTTAAATTTCAAGATGTTTGTGATGTTTAACAGACAATAACAACTGGCACAATGCTTTATGACTGATTAAGCAGGATATTACTAATTACAGTAAGGAGATGAAATTATTTTATTAGTGTATATATGCACTAGGTTGCCATTACACAACGCTAAAACTAATGCAATAAAATCCTACCTTCATAACGGTTGTAATGTTAAGTGCTTGTTTAAACTGTGGAGATGTGTTGATTCAACGTATCATCATTTCAATGGATGTAGTTTGCAGTGAAGTTAAACTGTACTGTATTATACAGAGAGGGTTTTCTATTATTTAGCCAACCCTCATGATATGAACAGGATGTAAAAAACAATTTGAAATACAGGTTGGTAAGTCAAAATGGACATTACAGCTGTTATGACGGCAGGATTTATTTCAGGACTGTTGTATTAGACTTTATTACTGTAGTTTTAGTTTGGTGAAATTCATGTTTTCCCTTGAGAAATCTTATACTAGAGATGTAAAAATGTTATATTTCACTTGATGAGTGATGTGAAATCACTCGTGGCTGAATTGATGAAATATAAAATATTTTATCATTTCAATTTGTCAAATGTTAAATGCTGTTACACGTGTAATCTATATCATGATGATTATGCACAAACTGCATGCTTGTACATGTGAATTCGTAACATGAAATTTGTCCCACATGTGATTAATTCAGGTGTGTTTTTTTGTGTATAGGAATGACAACCACCACATTTTCAAACTGCAAGTGTGATAAAAAAAAAATAAAAATAAAAAAAAAACTTTTCACATAAATACATCTATATGAATGCATATAAATGAATGTGGGCTAGAGGAACGAGGCAGAGATAGAGAGATAGACAAAAAGAGAGGCAGATGAAAGGATACTCTGAATGGACTTCTCGTTCCCATCTGATAGCAGAACTTCTTTCGCGTCAGCACAAATGGCAACCTGAGAGACACAGAGACAGGAAAGAGACGCAGGAATGAAACTACACGGAACAAAAGAACAAAACCAAAAGCACCCTTAGATGAAGCAAACATCTGAACGTGCACACACGCACACAATAATGACATAACCATATCTACAAAGCTTCACTCTTTGCAGCCCAGCCCGCCCCACCCTCTCTCTCTATTGCTCCCTCTCCTCCCTGCCATTTCCCTCTCTATCTTCACCCCATTTTTATGTCTGCATTATTTTAATCATTCAATCAAATCAGTCAATACTTTTATCATTGTGGCTAGCGGTGGGGGCTGCTATCTTGCTATCACTCTGTTCAGTAATTGCATTGTGACAGGGGATGATGGTGGCAATACATTCATGATGGCAAGCGCAGAGCCTTTTCATTTGACGCTGGGTGTTTATCGGCCCGAGCCATCACTCCGTTCGCCGCTGTCACTCTGCACTCGGCTCGCCGGGCCTGCCTGATGCCCTTCATATAACTTTGCAGAGCAGACTGCGAGAGACGGAGAGAAAGAGAGGGAGAGGGAGGGAGACGGGAGAATGGATAGACAGCTTTGTGCTGTGCTGTGTGCGAGTGAGATATAGATAGAGAGGTGTGTGCTTTACTATAACCTCATCTTTTCACGTTCTCTTTTCTTTGCAGATGCTTTTTTTTTTATATCAGCAAGTATGTGTCAGGCTGTCAATTTCTGTTAAGGAGTGTGTATGTGCATATACCCATGGGTGAGTCTAAGTGCAAGTAGCTATTGTGTTGGTATGCACCCAAATCCTGTATGGCTGATTCAATGTAATCTTGACTCGTATGGAATATAGAAAACACATCATGTAGCATATCAAGTGTATGGAAATTTCTGGAAACACACACACACACAGACACACACACACGCATGCTCTGACGCACACAAGTTCGCACAGATACACACTCATGTTAAAGCCTGCAGGGTGTGTGAGGGGGGTCACTGAGTGTTGTGTCCCGCCATCTGCTCAAATGGAGGAAGGGACCTCCAGGCTGAACCAGAGCATCCAGCTGAAAGATCAGGAGACCAACCTTGCAACCCACGAGGGACAACCGGCCACCCGCCAACACACCACTGTACACCCACGCAAAGTCAGCTGACAAATTTCTTAATATAAACAAACCACTTTTTAACCGGTTATGAACTGTCTCAGTTTAATACAGATGCCTCTCTGTGACCTACATAAGCAAACAAGACCAACAGCAAGAGGATTGGCTATTTCTGTTACTTTCTAAAATAGTTATTTTTAATGTCTACCACTAGGGCTGAGATGAAAAACAGATGAAACAGCACATTCGAGTTACTTTAGCCGCTAACTGAAAGTCTGTCTCCGTCCTGCCTCATCCTGCTCTCCTCCTATGGGGACATGTAACCTAATGTTAGATAACACACAACTACCTTTGCCCACAAGAACTGCCAAAATCAACACAAAATGAAAGCTTCCAATGAGCTGCTTTAACAAATAACATAATAATATTTTAACCAAACCCCACAAAATAGTGATATTTCCCCCACAAAATGCGTATCTGGTTGTTGAGCCATTTCAGACTGGATCCAAGTGATAAACCAACTAACATTTCCATCCCTCGAGCCATGTCAGTAGGGTGGCCCAAAACCCTCCCTGGGCTTGTCAGCCTGCGTGACAGAGATCATAGTTTTCAAAGCAGAGTAGACAGTCAGGGATACAGAGGGTTAACACTGATTCAGAAATGGCCATGACATGAGCTTTCAAGTCTGCTAAGAGAAGCTTAATTTAATCTATTTTGGGGTTGAGGCTACAAATGTTGAGGTGACATATCTTCATTTGATTGCATGTGGGAAGGTGTATGTGCTGTGAAGGGTTTAGATTGTCGCCATGAGATGGGTAACTACATTTAATATTATCCTGAAATCTAGAGTGCAGTTTAACAGCACGCTGCTGGGGATGTGTAGGGCAGGAAAGGGAGATTGAAATCAGGGCCTGATTAAGGAAAGGGATGAACGAATGACAAAAGCCAGGGTGGAAGGGAGGGAAGAAGTAAAACAACCAAAGAAAGAATTAATGAACTTTTCACATGGACAACAGAGGAAAAAAAAAACTTGAGCATGGTGTCAGTGACGGATGAAGGAGGGATGAGGACAAGGAGAAGTGTGAAGGAAGGACTCCATCTCAAGCCACCAATGTCAAAACATGGTGTATTGACTGCCAAGAGATAAAACCAGGCTTTCTCACATGCACACACACACGCACAACACACACAGAATGGCATCTAGCAGATCGATGAGACACTGACGCCTGCTATGTGGAGGGGCCCTTAAGACCCTGGCTAATAAACCCTATGGCTGACAGACTGCGGTATATCTGAGTGTGTCAGTGTGTTTGTGTGTGTGGATGTTTGTGTGTGCTGTGTCAATATACAGCGTTTTTTAAGACCCAAGCTAGTTCATATAGCTCGGTATCACTCCTCTTGTGACTGTGCTGATAAACATAATGAAAGAGCAAATTATATTCATTATATCGTATATCATTATAACTGGTTTCACATCTGAACATTTTTTTTCAAATTCTGAAAATCTTAAATGATTTTGGGGAAAAAGTTGATTGAAGATGTTTGCCAGTCCAAATCAAATCTGCAATATCAGACTTTGTTTTTCCAGAATGCGTCACTCTTTTCCATTAATCCAATAAATCTGTATCTGGTACAGTAGACCAGTATCAAGTGTTGTGATAAAACGCATCAATGCTCACCTACACTGTGTGACTGTAGGTTCCATACAATCAAATGTGAGCCAGACATTGAAAGAGAGTTTACCACATTCACAGTGTTTTATCTTACCACCCAGTCTACCTACATAATGGCTAAAGTGCCTAAAGTTGCAGTTTAAGTGTTTTGTCAACACCATTGTGTTGCTAAAGGCAATTTTTACAAAACAGACAACTTTTAAGCAAAAAAACATTACAGGGTTGACCTTATTACTAGGAATATTATTGTATTTCATGAATAAGCTTGATTCAGTGTGTTGCTTAATTCTGCATAAAAATACAATACTAGGAAGTAGGTACAAATAGTGTTGATATATTAACAATAAAGGTATTTGTATATTTTTATTTTAAAAACTTTTTTTTTTTAAATCAGCATTTTAAGAATGTTTCAAAAACACTCACAGAATTATGAGGTTGATTGCCAGAGGTAAGTATTTAACATGACTGATAGTGTCTAGTCCTCTGGAGTACCTCCAACGGTTCACAGACGAAGGATCTGTTTTCAGCACTAATAAATATTGTAAATTACTCTTAGCCCAAAAACTTGTGAGACTTTAACTTGTAGGATGGCCTCTGGTGGTAAACACTGAAAAGTAGACATGTAGCCTACTGTTAATTTAATATGGGCAAAGAGGAAGCTTGCTTGCATCTGTGAAGGTACGCAAACACACACACACACACACACAAGAAGTGAATGATATGTATTTGAATAGGTATGGATATTGTGTGCCCACGCTGTTTGTGTATCGATCAGCGCGCTCAATTTCATTAGGGAAGTCACCTCTTCTACTGCAGAAATCAGTGTGTTTGTCTCTGTGTGTGTGTGTGTGTGTGTTTGGGGGGGGGTCACTTACCATGAGCCCTGCAAGACAAGTCATACCTCCTCCTAACTCACACACTGCACCCCTGAGAGACAGAGAGGGAGAGAGAGAAGAGTGGGGGGTGAGATTCACCTTGCTGAGCCAAACCTAGCAGTTTAGCACACACACACACACACACACACACACACACACACACAGTACAGTAGATGCACATATACACACTCTCACACGCGCATGCTATCATACAAACCCATGCACACATACACATAGTAAACACAGCAGGGTAAGAAATATCAATTCAACCATCAACCTGAAAGCTGAATACTGAACATTGAGAAGCACAAGCTCAATCAGCGGGAATCTGAGAAACACACACACACACAGAGTGAGAGAGAGAGAGAGAGAGAGAGAGTCCCGTAGCTCGCATGCTCATTCAACCTGTCTCTCCATCCTCTTCCTCCTTTCATCTCCCCTTCCCGTCCATCTCTACCCCTGTCCTCCTTTCATCCCTCCCTGCCTCCACTCCCCCTCTCTCGCTGACCTTCACTATGCTGCTCTGATCAATACCCCTCTCCTCCTCGCCTCCCGCCTCTTGAATGTTTAAACAGGGAATCAAAGGGTGACGTTCCACCTTGAGTGGAAATCAAAGGTGCCTGGTGCTTTTCAGCCCCGTGCCGCAGGGCAGGCCAGCGCTCAGCAGACGAGAGCAGGGGAAAGAGCAACACAGAACAACACAGCGTGGCATGGAAAGGTACAGAATGACACAAGTACCAAGCATTTACCGAGGGTCCCAGTCTGATTTAAATGAGAGGCATTTCCAGGTTATTTATTTTCAGGCTGCATTTTAAATGCAGATGAACCGATGCATTTATACGTAATTATATTTGATAAAATGTTTAACACGTTCCATTATCTCACAACAGCTGTGCGTTGGCATTTCTGTGGCTGTTGCTACTTTATCTTCCTCCACCTTCACCTTCCTGCTGCTAATTTGTGTTTTCAATTTTCTCTTTAATTTTACTGAAGGGGGAAAAACATTTTAAAAGTGACTTTTCCAACAGCGATCTCTTATTTCAACAAACGCGACGTCTTCAATAATCTCAAAAGCAATTTCCTTTTCTTGTGAAACCTGGTTGGAAGACAGCCATTATATAGAGCCAAAAACCTTTCTGAATGTCTCATCTGTTTACAGTGCAATAATGATTCAATATTTGAGCAGTGTTTTACTTTTGATGTTTTATTGATGTCAACCTGTTCCAGAAAAATGAACAGCTGAATTAGATCTGCGAAACTGACACAAGCTTAAATGCGATCTTAAAAACAATACTGTCGATGCTGATGGATGTAACTTATCACAGCTGTCAGCCCTTGTTTTATTGGTGAAACAGTTGAGTCTTTTGACGATGGAGTGAGCAGGTTTAAAGAGTAGGAATAACTCACTTGAACATGTGACGCTTCTGCAGACAGTAATGAGCCATCACCTCCTCAGATGGCCACACACCTAAGTCAGAGAGAGACGTAGAGAGAGTTAGAGACTCAGTTACCGACTGATGTTCATCCATTTCAGCGACAGATCTTTATTTTTCAGGCATTTATTTGGCATCTCCGGTGTGATAAAGTGCTTTGATTCCACCGTCTCAACATCAAAACACCTTAATATTGATATAAAACCCAAATAAAAACAATGAGTGTTCAGTGGAACATAATTGGATGCATTGTATTTTCCAGTCTGTGTTCATTTGCTTCTCTTGTGGTCTCCACCTTGCCTGTGATCCAAGGCTTCTCTGTCTCTGTTTGTCTGTCTGTCCGTCTGTCTATCCTAAATCCTTGCAACACACTCTCATTGGGCACTGTGTATGCAAGTGTGTGTATGTGTGTGTGTGTGTGTGTGTGTGTGTGTGACAGGGGGTCCAGTGGGTGATAATCACAGCGTGCAGGCCTGTCTGGCTTATCACCTACTGTCAGCCCTTCTCCTTCTGCCGTGCATGTAACACACACTACCGCAAGCACACACACTTGCATGCTTGGTGCTATTTTCCCTCTGTCTCTTAACACACACACATATACACACACACACAGACAAACACACACATCTTGGCAGTAGAAAAAGTAAACATTCATTTGAATAAAACTTCAGCTTTTCGCTTCTGGCTTTGAACAAGAAGGTTCGGCTTGGCGTCGTCTGCATGTGTTTGTGTGCACATATGCATGTGTGTGTGTGTTTATATGAAGGAGTTGTTGAGAGAAGAGAATGAGGGGATACAGAATGAGTTGGAGAAAGCGAGCAGCGAGGGAGGGAGACAGAGATAGAAAATGAGCGAGGTGAGGAGAGAAAACCGGGGAGGGAGGGAGGGTTGGAGGAGGAGAGAGAAAAGGTGGTAGTCGATATAATAAGCGGCTTACAGGCGGTCTCTCTTCACCTCATAGGGCAGACATCACTGCTCTCTCACTCTCCCTCTCTGTGTCTATCTCTCTCGCTCTCCCTCTCTCTCGCTCTCTCTCTTTCCCCTCGCTCCGGTCCGCCAAGATTAGCTCAAGCAAGCAGGATTTAATAATGCCTATTGATAAAATGTCCAAATATTCCTTTTCCCCATTAGAAAAAAAAAAAAAAAAAAACACACTTTCTACGTCTTGGCCTGACAGCACACACACACACACACAAATACAATGACAGCCAGAGTAGCTACTGTGTGTGTGTGATAAGTGTCAAGACATGTAAGACTTAAATAAGTTGACATTTTAAATTTCATCTGTTATTCTCCTTCAGCCAGGTGCTGGTCACGCAGTACAGAAAACTTTGAACTGTCAAGTGACACATCAGTCAGTGCAGCAATGGTATACAGTGTGTAGAGCAACTATCTCAAGACATAAATGTTTGCTTTTATCTGATGTCTTCTGGATTTGCAACGCTTTAGTCTAATTCTCAACTATTTCTGTCTCTAAGCCCCAAGCCTATTTGTTCCTACTGACGTGAATCGCATTTCTGGTTCAATTTTATTTGAAAATATTTAAAATGAAAATTTAATTAAAATTTTCAGTAATTAAAAAAAAAACAGGTGGAGTGGGTTTGTAGTTTTTCGAAAACATTTCTCAGACAGGAGTAAATATTGCATTTTTAGGATATTGTTTTCAGCCACTGATGAACATTGTGGCAGCAAAATGTGTATATGAGCCAGTTTTAAAATAAGTACAGTACAGTGCTGTAGTGACGAAGACAAAGGCCACCTGGTGCACCTGGTGTGGCTCATTGTTGGCTTTGGTCTTTGCTAAATACTCTTTATTTATTTAAGTTATTCCCATCTCACTTTTCAAAAATGGAATAGCCTGAATAGGTCTGCTAAATTAAGCTTTTAAAAGCATGTTAATACATATAACTAGACAATAAACCAGCTGATGAGCCCAAAGTCCTGTTCTGGATCTTTAACTGGTCATACTGTAATCAAATTAGACACACAGAAACAGTAAGCCAGCATCATAAAATAAATGTCATGTACAGATTTATTTTCTAATAACTTACATTTATCAAGACAAAATATTGTGATACAGAATTAAGATACTCTTCTCTTATGTGTAAGTGGAATTGGACTCAACTGGGGTCGCTGTACAGAGCAAAGCATGACGTCCCACTTTTGTTACCCTGATGCATAAAAAACAGTTATTACATTTAGGTATGCATGAACAAATGGCTGAAGCCCTGTTCTGCTGCAGGACTCAGCACAAACACTGGAGCAACTTCAGAACAGATGAATGTGTGGGGTATTGTGTGTCTTAAACTGCATCCTAATCCCTCTCTTCCCCCTTAACTTTGATACCTCCCCTTTTGATTGTGTGTTCACATGAAATGAGATGGGGTCCCACCACACACCTTTGCCCTGTGAAATGACAGTTCAGCCCTTGCCCCCCCCATGTCCACAGATGTGTGTCACCATGACATTTGACATCAGGGGCCACCCAAAACATCTTAGCCAGATGAACAGTAGAGGGTGATAATGCAACATTAAACTGGGTGCACTCTGCCATTCAACTACACAGGCAGAAGAAGAAAAATGATGGCACCCTGACTTTCATCTGCAATTTTATTTGTTTTTTCATTCTGCTGTTTCCCTCCTGATGATGGGCACTAGTCATGACTGGTATCTCACTGGGTACCACACCACCCTGAAGCTGAAAGGGAAGGTGTCATGGAGAGGATTAAGATAAATCCTTACTGTACCCTTCTTTTAGGTTGTTTCCTTATGGGGTGATTACATATCCTTAAACGGACTGTACACATTAAATTAAGATTCCTCAAGGCCTTCTGTGATTATGATGTAAAGGAACATACCACAAAACTGTGCCCAAGAGTTTAGTCAAGGATAAATAATATAAAGTTTTAAATTGGATATTTCCTGCCATGTTTTTACACCCTGTTCCTGTCCACTAACTGGTGTACAAACTCCCAGATTAACTTTAGACTTTAAAGTTATATGCCAGTGAGTGTGTGTGTGTGTGTGTGTGTGTGTGTGTGTGTGTGAGCACGAACACATGCATGTGTGTGTGCAGACAGCAAGACAGACAGCACTAAGTAATAAAGCTTTGTAAAGCATATGTGAATCGGATGGTTAATCCTCCCCAACTCCAATACCATTAATAGCCCAGGGTGATAGGAACTGTGTGTGTGTGTGTGTGTGTGTGTGATAAGTATTTGGTGCCTGTTTGTGCATGTGTGCCTCCCAGGTCGAGGTGCACTGTAGGAAATGAAGGGATCAGGAGTAGAGAGCAGATTACTCTTCCTGAGGATAATGAAATTATTTCTCACCTTCAATTACTAGATGAGGAAAGGAAGCAATGTAGGTGTGTGTGTGTGTGCGCGTATCAGCTTAATATAGTTATCAGTCCCAGGCACTAAACCTTGTCAATGGTGTTACCTCGAAAACCATATGCAGCTTAATGGGGTTGAGTGCTGGAGACATTGTTAACTCGCCTCTGGGTTGCCAATGTTAGTTTAGGAATGACTAAAACCAGTGAGACACACAAAAAAGTAAATGTGTTTATGTATGGCGGCTTTGCGTGTCTGTTGCGCATGTGTTCATTTTATACATGAGAAGGTTTGATAATTGTCCTTTTGCAAACTTTTTTTTCCTTCTTCTTTGGAGTGGCTTACTCATGCCACTGTGCCATAGGGCTGCATACTTTTCTCAAAAATATGTAATTGCTTTCATTTTTATTCTCGACCACCGTCTGACCAGTCACTGGTGCTTATTTCAAGCACACTTTAGGCTCTGTATAGGCAACCTCCAAATATAACCTAGGAGAGATTTCTTTGGAGGAATAAATTGTTTTATGTGTCAGTATTATTATTATTATTATTATTATTCATTATCATTATCATTATTATTGTTATTATTATTATTATTATTATTATTATTATTATTATTATTATTATTATTATACTATTATTACTATTATTATTATTATCACTATTACTATTATTATTATTATTATTATTATTATCATTATCATCATTATCATTATTATTATTATTATTATTATTATTATTATTATTATTATTACAATAATTGTGTAATTTAAATTTTCTGTTCATTATAGATTTCTTTTTCACTGTAATTTTACTTATTTTATAGTCCTTTTTGTTTTTATCAACTGAGAGGCACCCAGTGTTAGCGTTACTGGAAGTGAGAGGCCGACTGAATCTGATTTTTTTGGTTGTAGCTACCCACTGAATCTGCTCTAGCATGCCAAGGGTCCTAAACCCTCATTCCTCCACGTTCTGGTGAACCGGTGCTGACCCTGGGAACTCCACGACTTATGGCGGCGCTAATCTGGCCTCAGTAGCTGTCAGTAATCACATGCACAGGGACGGACTTATCCAGGTTTTGGGCCGCGATGGCAGCGGACTAAGAAAGGTAACCCGATCACACAGGAATCTTTCTCCCACCCACCTCCTCCAAGTTCTTCTTGAGGAATCCCAGGCCATCCCGAGGCCAGGGGATCAGCGGTGGAATTACCTAAAGGGCTATTTCAAATATCTGAAGGGGATCCAGGTGCTATTTTGGGAAAGGCAGCCTTACATATCTCACAACCTCAGCCAAGCTAAGCTGACAGTACTTGAAATGAGGCTGTTACTCTGCTCGCAGTACCAAGAATTAATTAAACAGAGCCTGAGCACTTACATTTAAAAGATAACACGATCTGCTTAAGTAGAGCTTGTGCTGAAAGCAATATTGATCCTTGCTTTTCACACTATTTGAATGACAGGTTGTCTTGTGTAGGTCTGACATATTCTAAACCGTGTTTGGCAACTCTGCATTACAATAACAAAGGTCAGTTCACTTACAAGACCAGCCGATGGCCATTGTGTCACCTGATTTAATGACATGAACTACTGTTGTCAGCTGCTGTATTTACAGTTACGCAGGAGGGCTCTGACATACGAGGTGTTGGTGGACCGTTCTCTTTAACAAAGCAGCGATTTAGCCTGATTTCTTTCATCTTCGGAAAATAAAACGTCTATTTTTTTTTCGCCTTTCTTTCATCGGCCTCTGTCAGGTCTCCTGCTGAGGACAGGATGCTGCTGTATAGGGCCATAGTTAGGAGACAGCAAAATGAAAGGCAGGGCTCATAAGTTGAGCTGAGGAACCGTAGGGTTCTTGGACTTGGGCTATTTAGGCCATTTGTGATTACTTTAGATTTTGCTTTTTGCCCTTTTCTTTTCAGAGCAGCATAACCTATATGACCTGACAATTATTTTTTCACTTTGACATACTGTACCAGAACAATTGACGTCAATTGATCACGCCAGCGTGTTCAGAGACCTGGAAGGGTTAAAGAGCAAGAGGAGAAAGAAAAAGGGGGGCAGAGATGAAGACGCAGAGGAAGACGAGCAAAACTGAGGCAGGGAGAGGAGTGACAAAAAAAAAGAGGAGGAATAGGAATGAGAGGAGTAACAGGAGGGAGGGGGTGTGGAGGAAAGGAATGGATGGGATAAAAAAAAAAAACAAGCACAGAAGGGGAGTGAGAGAGAGCGGTGTCAAGATGGGGTTAAGTGGGCCACGATGTTGCTTTGTGCACGCACACATACACACACGTGCCTCTATCACTATTACATACTGATACACACAAACGCACACCTCGCTATGTTGGTGTCGTTCAAACACACACACACACACACACACACAGTGTCTTTCTCTCCCCTCAGGCCCAGCGTGTCTTCAGGCTCTGTGGCTCTCTGGCGGTGATCCGTCTCCACATTAAGCGAGGCCTCAGATAATTCCTAAGCCTCCTCCATGGCCGATCCAATAAGGGATAAGGCTCTCGGCTGGCCATGATCAACTGACAATCTGTCCTCTCACACGGCTACTTTAGTAGAGGCCGGGATTACCCCGGCCAGCCTAGACAGGGTACACACAGTTCACAAGACCACGGAGCTGATGTGTGCATGTGTGTGTGTCTGAGTGTGTGTGTGAAAAAGTAAGAAAGAGAGAGAGAGAGTCAAAGGCAGAGACAGATTTGAAATTGTTTATGGAGTTAAAAGTGTGTACTTGAGCATGGGTATGTGCATGTGTGTGTGTTTGTTTGTGTGTGTGTGTGTGTACATGACACCGCATTGAGGCACGAGAGTTGGTTGCTGCATCTCTCTTGTAGTTGAGCAGCTACAAAAGAGACAGTAAAACAGTTGTGACAAAAAATATGATACCTAAAAAATGAAAAATAAATGTGTTTTAATACTGAATTAAAAACAGTAGGAATCTTTTTTTTCCAAACTAGTCTAATCTGGGACAAAAAAATCTAAATTCTTACAAAACAACATCATTATACAATAAAAAAATGTATTATGGCTGTGGAGCAAACACTAAAAAACTGTGAAGTATGTTTGGATTGTAGTATGTTTGGATTGTACCTCATACAAGAATCAAAGCAGTTTTCTGCTCCAAATACATTTTACATTAAAAATAGTTTATTTTCCCTAACTGACTGAAATCCTCTGTAGACAATCAATCTTAATATGCAATATGTCAAATCAAGAAGCAAAAATTGATTAAAAATAAAAAATATTCCAATGAATTTTCCTGGAGAGAAATAAAGTTTCTCACTGTAAATCCCAGCTGAATGACTGTACAAGCAAAGCAGAGAGCTGATCAGTCACTACAGTGTTGATACTGAAATCTGTACAACTCAGCAGATGGATATCAAATAATCCAGCTCAAAAAGGATTTCCTAATAACAAAAACAAAGGTGTAATCAGCAACAAGAATCTGAATTCCACCAAGTATTACAGAGGCACTTCAGCCTTTTAGAAGCCATCGTGCTGTATATGAATTAGGTGCCTACTGCAGTCAGATGATTGGAAGCAGAAAAACTGCATTACAAACACAAGTCAACAGGGATAAAGAACAAATACTACGGATTTCACTTTCTAGTATTTCAAAATCAAAAAAGCAAAACGCTTTGTGGCCTTTAAGGTTCTCCATCCCCTGATGAATCAGATTAGTTCAGGTTTTTAAAAAAGCTTGAACTGTTAATAGCAGTATGTTAATAATAGCAATTATAAAATGATCAATCTGCCGAGCTGGTATGGTAAATACACATGCTGTGAATAGACAGTTTAGATAGCCTATTCGCCTTTCACCAGAAGAGCCCGGCAATGTGTGATAAGCATCGACATTCTAGCCAACAGAGTCTGCCTTGGAGACACTCCTGATCCCTTTTTCCATTGGAATAGGCTCATTTCAACACATACTCACATACACACATGCACAAACACACATACACACTCGCACACACGCTTGGAGGACTGTGCAGGGCTTCGATAAGCGTGGCCCTTCTCTCTCTCTCTCTCTGAGTAAACATCGTTTTGGATTAGGCAGAGTATAATGAGAGCAGGGGGCTATCTGCCCACCACGCCTGCATTGTGGCCCCCCGCTCCTCTCTGAGGGGGCCGGGACCAATCTTTACTCTGCTATTTATCCCCCTCCTCTGATAGCTTACTTATCTGCTGCAAAATGCCAGGGCTGACTGCCTGTCTAACTGCCCCTAAAACTGTCTGCTTGCCTTCTTGTCTGCCTGGTTCCATGCCTGTCTGTCTGTCTGTCTGTCATCTTGTCTTAAGGCTTGCAAAAGCATTAAAGACAAACGCACGACTATGTGTCATTTTATCTGCGTCTGTCAACACGTCCGTCTTCATGACAGTATCGTTTCCTGGATCTCATCTGGTGCTGGTTGCCGATGCAGAAGACAGTACCGCAGTGGGAGTGATATTATAAAGGCAGAGGGATGATAAATGTAGAGCAAAGAGGACCACTTTTCTTTGCACTGGTATGGAAGGTAATCGAGGTGACTTTGTATAAATGTTACACGTAATTTAGAGCATTCACCTCTGTACATAGTTTTATTTAAACCAACCCTTAAAATTACAATATTGAGTGATATTTTAGGAAATGTACACATCTTTCACTTTTCATTTCTGTCATCCACCTTTTCAATTAAACATGAAGCAGAGCGAAGAAAAAAATTGGTTCTAAAACTGTAACTGGTACTCTTGTTTACATAATATCAGTGTTTTACAGGATTTTTTTTTGTCATGAACCAAATTCCTACACCCTTATCCCATCATGCCTTGCACTTCTCATTGGCCATGAATAGAAGCAGAGCGTGTGTTACTTGATGAAATAACATCTGCTGCGCGACCATTGTCGGTACAGAGCGAGCGTTCCGGAGGGACACGGGGGAAGTGGGCATCACGGGAGGAGAGTTGAACAAAGTACAGAGAGAGAAGCAGAATGGAGGGAGCGGGGGAGAGACGCAGCGGCGCAGAATTACAGAGAGGAGGAACGATCGAATGAGAGGGGAGGGAAGGAGATGTGGGGAGAGACGGGAGGAGGCAGAAACAAAGAGGGAGTTTGACATGTGGCTAATAGACATATCAGCACTGAGGTGTGGGGTTTAGCCGGCAGACGAGAGCTTTGCAGAGCTTCATTCATTGATTAGCATACGGAGAGTGGCATGGGGCCGTGTGACAACCCTAGATTACACTGCGCGCACACACACACACACAATGTAGATTGCCACAGATTGCATCTCTCTCCTTCCTTGGAGAAAGGCAAGGATGTCAAATTACAGGGTGTCATCTGCACCAGGCTATCTAGTTTCTTGAATGTTAATGTATATAAACAATTAGGACAGGAGAAAGAGAAAAAGAGGGGAATGAGAGGGGTGATTGGCGAAGAGCAAGATGGATGGCTGGCAGAGATAGATGGGAGAGGAAGAAAAAAAGAGGAAAGAGAAAGAGCTGGGACGGCGTGAGGTGACGAGAGGGGAGAATGCGAGGGTGAAAGGGGCAGGAGATGGAGGGGTCAGTGGAGGGAGGAGTGGGGACAGTAGAAAATGAGAAAAGTGCGCAGGGAGGAGAGGAATACGACAGTTGAGATTAAAATGACTGATGAGAGGTTCTTGTTTCTTGGATCATGGAAAAAAAGAATAAAACAATATGAGAAAGCATGACAGCTGCCACCGAGCCCCTCCCTGCCTTCAACCTGCTGGATTTTCTCTGAATGTGAACCGACGTGAAAGAGAGAAGAAAAAGCTGATTTATTTTGGCTACAGCAAAGTTGAGGAACAATATGGAGTGATTTACAATAAAACCATTTGATTGTTTGATTAAAATCAATGTATTTCATCCATGTCTGCTTCAATCTGAATCCAAAAGAATACCCAAACAGCATAATAAGTGTGAAAACAGTTCTATTTCTGTATTACTGTCAGCATCCTGTGACTATGAGGTTTGATAATATGGAGAATAGAAATTTTGACCGCCTAGTCATTTTAATGCAAGTGTCACCCTATTTGACATCAAAAACACCAGTTGTTTCAACAAAAAATTGGTGCCCTGGGTAGGATTTGCTTAAAAAAAAGCACTTCTCAAATGACCCCCATCTCCAAATAAATGAGATTGTGGAAGGCGAGAACACACCAATACCTGACGCTCTGTCAGCTGGTCTGTTGTTGTCTAAGTAAGTCTGCGACCTCCGTGCCTGCTGAGTGTTCTCCAGATTCAAGAGCAACTACAATAAAATCATTTGTACCAAATACTGGAAGTTGTAGTTTCAGCGTAGTTTCTATGTCTGTCCTTTTTGTCAGCCACGTCCTTTATTTATCGTTTTTTAAACTAGTCGGCTAGCCTCTTACATAAATGTCATTTATTGAAGACTGAATTTATTTAATTCCCATCCACAGATGATACAAGGACAAACATGGGAGAGTGCTATAACACACATACATTGTATGCGCATTCAGATAAAAGCATCCACCAGCTCTGTTGAGAAAATAACTGCTGAACCTTACAGTTGCTTATTTAACCACGAGGATTCTGTGAAATGACGTGGTCTGTGGTGTAAAAGTGCCACTTTATTTCTAGAAGCCAGCTGCAACTGACAGTTATTTTCATTGTCAATCTGTAATCTGCTCATAACTTTCTAGATGAATCATTTTGTCAATAAAATGTGACAAAATAATGAAAATGTCCATTATAATTCCCAGACCAACAATCTTAAATCCAAAGATATTAAGTTTTCAATTATATAAAGCAGAAAAGCAGCAAATCATCACATTTTGTTGGAACCAGCAAATGTTTGGCATTTTTGTCTTAAAGCGATTGTAAGACAATTATTTGAAATAATTTTGTTTTTTTTTCCTGTTGATTGACTAATCGATTAATCGTCTAATCGCTGCAGCTCTGAAGCCAACATGGCTGAGAAATTTTTAAAGTGCTCAGATAATCTGAATTTCTGCGATTCCCATGACAACTGAGGAAAGTGCATCTGCCAGTAAAGTCTGAAAGCTCAACAGCAACAAAAAATTAAAAAAATCAACCTTGAGGGTGAAATTGTTTTAGTCAATTCAAATGCCCTATAGGATAATATTTCTACTATCTATAGAGACAGTACCATAATGGTGTAATAAGTTAGTTGTACTTTATTATTTGTGCTGTCTGAGTGACCTCGAGATCTCTTTTGCAAGGCAGACTTCACAATAAATTACTTAAACGAAAGGACACAGCAAGATTAGTCCATCAGGCAAAGCAGCCAATTCATCAAAATTTTAGAAAAGCAAAGTTTGATCTGTGACCTCCTGATATCCAGTTGTATTTGGATAAGACTGACGGGAAATGATAGCTCAAACTGCACTCTGCCATGACTCAGTATGAGGTGTGTGCATGAGAGTACACCAGAGTGTGCTTTTTCGGTGAAGACATGTCTGCACCCCGTGTGTGTGTGGTTGCACTTCTGTGAGCACATCGGTGTGGGAGGGGGCGACAATTATGAGCCGTATACCGCAAAGTTATCAGGATTCCAAGAGGGTGAAGAAAAGTATATATTCAGGACGAGTGACAGAAACGGGGAGCGGGAGACTGAAATCACATCCACCACTAGAGCATCCAGGAGTCTGCCCAACAACTGCGCTGATGCCTTAAACATGAGACCCAGATTTTCTATCTCGGTGAAGAGGTGCTGAGGGGAGAGAGGAGAGGAGAGGGAGATGGGGGAAGACATAATATGGAGGTTATAGGGAGAAAAGGGAAGGGCGGGGGAGGTAAACAAGAGGGTGCAGATCAGTTTTGGATACAGTCTTGCTGAGGGACAGATTGTCAGATTGAGTGTGGATTGTGTTTTTTCTGTGTAGATTGACTGTTAGTGTGGTATAAAATATACATCTAATCACTAAGCAATGCCTGAGTTATATGACTTGCTCAGAGCACTATGATTTCACAATAGGGTTGAATAAACAGCCTTTTTTATTTCAACTTGCAACTAGGGATTATTTTCATTATCAGTCAGGCTGGCAATTACTTATTTGATTAAACAATTAATCATTTGGGCTATAAAAGGGCAGAAAAGTGTGTAAAATGTCCATAAGAATTTCCTAAAGCCAAAAATGACATCTTGAAATAGTATGAAATGTCTGATCAACAGTTTAAATCGCAAAGATAAATCAGTTTACTAAAACGTGGGATGAATAAAAGCATCAAATCTTCAGAATTAGGAAGCCAGAAGAAAAGTATGTATTTTTGCATTCTTAAGCAATGAATTAAATCTTGAAAAACTTGTTCACTTCACCTTCACTCTGACACTGATACAATCTCGAAGTCCTACTGTATTGATGGATTGATTGTTGATTTCTGATGGATGAATTCTAACTAAACAACAGTTACATCTGACTGTTAGTGTGCGTGGAGAAAGGGAAGAAACATCAATGGTGGTTTGCTTTAATAGCAGTTTAGCAAAGATGATTATAAATGTAAGCTTGTTGCATCATATCTCTAGAGGAGTTAAGAGTTACACAAATTGTGGAAACAAAAGAAAGGAAAACCACACTCCTGATTTGGTGCTGCAGTGGCTCTACAGAAAATCATGTTCTGCGTACGCTGTGCTGATCCACTTGAATGATTGGCTGCCTGCAGGGTCACTCCAGCCCGTGATTGGCCACTTAGTTTCACGCTCTAACCAACATCAAGCTAGCCGATTTAAATTTCCTAAGGACATATTTGGTGGCTTGCATGTTCAGCTGAGCAGCTGCTTTCTCTAGAGCTGCACTGTGGATAGCTTGCCTGTTTGTTGAGTCCTCTGTTTCCCCATTATGCCAATTTGTTACTTTCTGTCCTTTTTTGTGATGTTGCATTACGAAATTATTTTTTATTTATTGCTTATTGAAAATATAAGCAATAAAATCACTGGATACACTGCCTTCGCTGATAAGATAAGATAAGATAAGATAAGATAAGATAAGATAAGATTTTTTTAAGGGAAATTGAAGAGAAGCAGTTCCACATAGACGATAAAAGATTATCAATAAGGTGCAAAAATCATATGTGCCCAACAGTAGAAATTATTCACTTTGATTTCACCTTAATAGTTTGTCAACCGAATCACCTCCGATCACCTGCTGAATCTGGTCCTAGTTGAGCCATTTCAGAAACATTATTAAGAAGATCGCAACACTGCTTGTGACATTTGGCAAGGATGACAAGCCAAGGTAGCCTGCATGACTTGAAAGTGAGTAAACTGAAATGCTTTCAGACTCAAACACACACAAAAAAAGCAGTGAACTTTCGAGCAAAGACCGCTGGGCAAGGGCTGCGTGAAAGCAGTTTATGGGAAGGTGAAAGCAGGACAGGAAAAACGGTTAATGGGGTGGTTAGGGGTGAGTTTGTGGGTGCGAGTACGGATGATTCAAATGGGTGTGGGCAGTGGTGATTGGGAGGAGGAGTGGTGGTGGCAGGGTGTTAATTTGGGTGGTTCAGAAGAGGAAGGAGACCCCCGGGGGCCCTCTGTCGCTCTCTCTCTCTCAACTGAAATAAACTGCACTGCGACAAACTCGCCATGAGAGGCCAGCGAGTGTCCAACTGGGTTGGTGTGCCTGTGTGTGTATTTGCATCTGTGTGAGTGCGTGCGCGTCCACATTTGTGTGTGCCTGAAGGCTCCCCGTGTGCAGGCGTTTCATTGGAGAGGCAGATGAGCAGGGCAGATATCCTGGGGCGGCCTGGCAGTGGCCAGAGCTTTATCTGAGCTGAAATGATTTTAGCACTCCGTTTTGGAGCACTAACCCAGGAGCAATGTCACCCCAGCCTCCTCCTTCTTCTCCCCATCCTTTTTCTCCTTCTTTCATTCTTTCCCTGTCACTTTGGCATTTTCTCCTCTCTTCAACTACTTATTTTCTCATCCCCTCCTCTCATCTCTCCTGTCTTTTTCTATCTCTGGCTGGCTACTGGTGGCTAGATTAGGAAGAAAGAGCAGGCAGGAGAAAATGAAAAATGACTTTTTCATTCATTACATCTTATTAATTATTTTCTGTGTTTAGTTTGTTCTGCCTTTTGCTGTTTCATTGATGCTGTGTGACTTTTAAATAGATTTTTATTAATATTTGTCAGGGAGAGAGGGAGAGGAAGTGAAGTACAGACAAAGCACAGAGAACTATAAACTATGCACTATAGTCAAGGGCTGAATATTTTATTCAGTTAATCGGTTAAGTTCCTGATTAATCACTTGGTAATGTGACTGATGTGTGAAAAGTCAGAAAATGGTTAAAAAAAAAAAATGTCAGTCACATTTAAAGTTGACCACCAGTTCAAAACCCAAACATATTTAGTTTAATATCATAGAAGATTGATTAAACTAGCAAATGCTCAAATAGAAACCATTAAACTGTTGGCATTTTTGCTTAAAAATCAGAAAAAGAATCACATGGTATAGCGTCTTTCTGCGCCTCTGACTGAGGTGATGTAATTTGGCTGCATGTCAGTCAAGTCAGAAGGTTTCTGAAGCCCACCTGAATCCACTAGTCGGAAACACTGACATTAAGTAGCGCTCCATTGCATTTTCCCAGTAGGAGGTTGGACATTCACACTTTCCTAGTTGTCAGGAATGCTGCATTACAGGAGGACTAATCCAAGTGGAGCCTCCCTCGCCCTCCACTTCCCACTTCTGAAAGCAGCACATATTTATTGCCTTCACAAAATGTCCCATATTTTACATGAGACTCTTGGGCAGAGGCACGCTGGTCTTCTGCAATCAGAGCCATTATCACGCTGGGTAGATGACAGGACCCACCACGCAGCGTAGATGGCACCTTTCCCACTCCTCCTTTCTCATTTCATCTCCCCAGACTCTCTCTCTCTCTCCTCGATCCCCATCCCACCACCTCTCTCTCTACCTCTCTTTCTCTCACTGCAGTTACCCTGGCTGCCACATGGGGAATTAAGTGGTATTACGAGGAAAGGCTTCTAGCTGAGCTTAACTGCATTACAAGAACAGGTAATATACCCTGAGAGTGTGTGAATGAGTGATCAAGGGGATGGAGGGTGAAGGGACGAGGAGTTTCTTGTGGGTGCGAGAGAAAAGGCAGAATAGGAGGGCGAGGGAGAGAGAGCGAAAGAAAGGGGGTCTTAAGTGAATTGTCAACTCAAACGCTCTAATCACAGTGAAAGCTCCGGACAAAGAGCACCCACGGACGCCAACGGTGCACACCCTGGGGGCAACGAAAGGCCACTTAGCCCTATCTGACTCACTCTCTACCTCTGTCTATCTGCTTCTCCCTCTTTCTCTCACTGTATATGGAGGCAGGTCTCTTCAAAATAATACCTTCCACAACATGTGAGAGAGGGAGGTGGAGAGGGAAATGGAAGAAAGTGACAGGATAAAAAAATCTAGATGTGCACTTTTGTGTGTACAAATATATACAATACAAGGTAGGCAGGTAGATTAATCACCGGACAAAAAGGACCAAATGAAGAACATGTGGTGAACTGGAATGGTGACACAAGTAGTACCAATGTGAGGTTATTACAGATGAATCAGTGCTAGATTGTATGTTGCAGAGCAATAAACAGTTTTTATTGGCACATTTCTGTGTATACATGACTTATATGGTTGGTTAATATGGTTGATATTATTCCTTGATATATTTACTTTAAAGTTTTTTTTTAGTTATAGAGAATTCCAGATGGTTACTTTCCAAATGACTGTTACTGTTCACCTGTGAAAACATTTATAAAAACAAAGTTATTCTAAAATGTTTATGTTCTGTATTTATCTAAATAAATAAATATATATAATATATATATATATATATATATATATATATATATATATATATATATATATACTGGCTGATTGTGTGCAAGTGTGTGTGTGTGAGATGGGACATAATGTCTCAGTGGGGAGCCTTTACACTGACAGCCGTGTGTCATGCACTGTGTGTAGTAGATGTGCACCCCCGGCCTGAAGTCGTACATGCTCAAATCCATTCAAGGTGCGATCATTGGGGTTTTACTATGATCGCACAACAAACGGAGCACAGCACAAAGACGCTCACTCCTCAAGAAGCTCGAGAGAGTTTCTAACAGAAACCACACCAGCCTCCATCCTGGCCCTCAGCAGCTCTGCAGGACCCCCACTTTCCATAAAGCCCATAGGCAGATCACTGGCTCCCCAGGGCTCGGCAGCCATGATGGCTCTATTCAACAGCCCTACTAATGCCATGCTGATTGTCTGAGCACAGCTAGCATGTTGTGTGGCTAAGCATGGGTCATTTCCTCGTTTCCTCCATGTCTCTTTTCAAACGTCCAGGCAGGGAGAGCCTTTACAGGGGCGATGGGGAGCCGCTGATGGTGACTAAAGATGGAGGTTTTTGCATCTGAGAAGTCAAACAGGAAAATCACAATGGTGGGCACCGGCACACTTGCTGGAACGTAATTATAATATGGAACACAGGAATAAAAATTGGGGGGAAGAGTGTTTACTGAATCCAAAGTAAAACAGAACAAAGTTGGTTGTTCCCCCTTCAGAGTGTGTCCATTGTGCAAGGGGACAAAGCATAGCTCATACATCCACGCTGAAACATAATGGATGCAGCCCCTCAGTCCACTGCTTATTGTAACACAGAAGACCTCTATCTCCACATGTGTGTTTCTGTGTGTGTGAGTGCTCACTTGGAGCTAAAGGTTCACCTCTGCGCCCCACAGGGTGACACTACAGAGCACCCCCAGTAAACAAAAAGACTCTTTTGTTTCAAGTGCTGTTAATTCCACGAACAACCTGGACTTATCTGCACTCCTCTGCTGTGAATTTACTTGTATTTGTTGTATGATTTTTGTGATGTGAGGAGATTTGCTGTATTGATGTAATGAGATGTTTGTATTGTATCTGGTGAGACCAAAGGTGATTTTACGGCCTTGGTTGGACAATAAAGTTGTATTCTATTCTAAATGTAGCCAGAGAAGTCAGAGAAAAAGATATATATATATTTAGTTTTTGCTTTAAAGACATGGCATTCTTGTAGGAGTTTGAAGTACAAAACATGTTTCTCAATACTCTTTCATCCTCTGTCCCTTTTTGAACAAATAGGCAGAACAGAAAGGAACAGTTTTGGGAACAGAGTCTCCTCACTCTACATACCAGTGTCTCTACACGAATAAATAAATGGATTATTCAGTTGTTAAGGGGTTCAGTTTTAAACCAGTCTGTTTTTCAGGTCTTCTCAGATTGAGATACATTTTCTGTGTGTTCAGTCAGTTTATGATTCAAAGCTCTTTAAAAATCATAAAAGAAAAAAACGGATTTAATGATGTCCTTATTTAAGCCATTTTTAACATCTCTAATTAATGAGCTTATTGTTTCACTTTAAACTGCAGAGAACAGTCACAGTACAGTTCATGTACTTATACACACCGTCATGTCTGAATATTGTTGTTAGAGAAGTTTCTATGAATGATTTGGGTTAATTGACTCTTGGTTGATCAAAACTGATTGCAGCCGATGTCCTCCACAAACTTTTCTGAGCCAGCAAACACGAGAAGTGAACTGAAACTTTGTTTGTATGTTACACTGAAACCCACTTCCATGACAAATTAATTGGAGGAAACAACAGTCAAGAAATGAGGAAAATTCTTTTGTGATTTTGCGGTGCAGGAGGCATGAAGGCAAAAGAGGTAGGGGCAGAAAATAGGGAAAAGGAGGACAGGGCTTGAAAAAGAGAGAACGACTGTCAGAGAGTGGCAGAGCAACAGAGAGTGAAATGGGGAAATGGAGAGGGGCAGAAGAGGTGGGATGACAACAAGAAAAGAATACTTTAACACCTAGTGTGAGTGAGATTGTGTGTGTATCACTAGTCTGACATCAAACCCAGGCAACATACAGAGGGCATGGCACTGTAACTGGGCACAGGGGGCTGTGATGAATAAGTCATACCAAAGATTGGAACTTACTGAAATAGCTCCCATGAAGTGTCCGTGTATTTGTGTATTTGTCTCGGTCCCTCTGGAGAACAGGGTGCCAAGACAATCTGGAGCTTGACCACATCTTACCGGTTATAATTACTAAAAAGTGCAAAAAACAACCCTTGATGTGCGGAAGGAAAGTTTTATATTTAAGTTTTCAAACTCACTAACTGTCCTTTTGTTAGGCGTTGTTTGATGCGTGGTACATAAAAGGTTTCCCACGGCGTATTATAGCTGAGGTGCATCGCCTCGCCTGAAAAACCGCCTCCACAAACATCAGAAGAAACTGTAACACTCTTCTTTGGTTTATTATTAATCTGTATAGCAAAATCCTGTACATCACACAGCAAAGGCCGTGTATGCTTCAAGTGTGAGGGAACTGTCTGCGGCTTCATCTAAGAACTAAACTGATCAAAATGTGAGATGCGTCTGTCTGACTTACCTCAGTGGGTGACAGTGATTGATGGATGACGTCATAGTTCACTTTTTTTTTTTATATATATAATTCAGATGATTTCAAGTCCTGAAATTTTCTCTCACACAGCAACATAACCAGGAAAGAGAACATTTTGATTAAAGGAGCGACACGCTCAAAGTTTCCTCCCTGTTGATGTTTTGGACTTTTTAAAGGTCGAACAGGAGAAGGCAGGAAATTTGGGAGTTTAAAGATGCCTTCGGAGGGCGCAGACATATAATATGGGTCATGGGAAATGTTTGAGACTCCTGAGAGGAGAAATAAAAGCTGGTTTATACTATACTGTAGCGCTAATGATCAAACACACTGTGATGAAATTTTTTTTTTTTTCTATCTTTCTTTGGGGTGATGTGATGTTATAGAGTTGGACTGACTTGCACTGTTTGATAAGTGACAGAGGCAGGCAGACAATAGCCAACTGTCAGAGCCTTGAGATGAGTGGGAGGGAGGGAAGAGCGTGCACACACACACACACACACACACACACACACACACACACACACATAGAGTCAGGGTCAGTAATTGAGTGGGAGGGATAAGCTCTCGTCGTTCTTTCTGTATGTCTCTCTCTCTCTCACTCTCTCTCTCTCACACACACACACACACACACACACACTGTTACACACCAGTCACTCCATCATCACCCAACAAGACCAATTTGTTGCCACGCGTTACCAGCCGGGACCAGGACAATGTCAGCTGTCAATCAGAGCAGCAGAGGCCTGTCACTGGTTTGGTGGTCACCAGTGGTTACAGATGGAGCTGCTTAGTTAGTGAGATGATTTACTCTGTTGGCAGGGAGCATCCTTAAGCACACAGACACACACGGGGCACATGCACTACACACACATGCATGCACACACACACACACACACACACACATGGAGTCTAAATTTGCAGAACACAAAAATACAAACTCGCACTTTCGCACATACACAAACACAGACACAAATGGCCTTGAATAAAAAAGCAATATAAGATAGAGAATAAAAATGCATTGGTGCTGCCCCATATCAGACAAAACAGAGCGACATTGAGATTAAGCGTCATGCTGCTGAGAGAGAGAAACAGAGATGTGAATAGTGAAAGGCAAGATATCATACATTCATTTTAAACAGGGGTGGGTGGTGATTGAGTGAGCAAGGCCGTGAATGAATCTCTGTGTGTGAGTGTGTATGTGTGTGTTTGTGTGTTTGCATTCTGGCCCTAGGGTCGCAGCGGACGTATTGACACAAAATAAACAGCGCTCAATCTCCCGGCCTGTGATTGCTGCTCCGGTGTCAAGATAAGTCCTGGGCCAGTGGCAGCCGAGACCGACTGCTTACTCAACAATAGAGGACAGAGAAGAAGCAGCAGAAAAGAGGAGAAACACAGAACATCCACATCTGACTGACTTTCTCTCAGTCCCTGCATGTTAGTTTCTCTTTATCGATCCGATATCAATGCAAGAACTTTCTTTGTACTCTAAAAACACTGTATTCGATCAGACTTTGGGGTGTAAAGCAGTTATAATACTGATTTCAACTATTAATTTAAACCTGCCCTTCTGAAGAAAGACTTTAATCCTGAGCTAATATGAATTCAGGGTGCATCACACACATATTGTAAGGTTACATCTCGCAGATTTTTTGCTCTCTAACTAAAAATACTGGTGCAATGAGATTAAAGACCAAAGGAATATACACACTATCTTTAAATTTCATTGTTTTATGAACACTCTCACTCACTCTCTTGCGACTGATAACATTTCTGAGAAGAGAAAAGGTCCCAAGAAGTCCTCCCAAGAAGAAGCCCTCTCCTTTGCTCCTGTTAGTTAATATCGGCTATTCAACGTTTGTTTAGAGAGAAGCCACAAGACCATGCAGATCTTTGCAAATTTTGCATGGTGGTCAGCGTTAAACCGAGCATGACTTCAGGTCAGGACTGTTAAGATATTTGGCCCTATTTCTATCGTGCGTTGACACATGTGAAACGGTAGTCATATCGCTGGTTTAATAGCAATAACAACGGAGCCAATCGCACTGACGCATGACGACGACAGCTCAACAAATACAGACACAGCTTCTCCAGGAAATCACATTGTTAGCTCGAGGCTGACCCGCCTGATGTGCGTAGAGATGTGTGTGGTTATTTTGTCGCAGCCTGGTGCCATTTGCGCTTGATTTAATAAAGGTAAACTCACAGGACTGGACGCTGCGCTCTGGCACGGCACTTCTCAAATCAGAGGCTGCAGATTTATCAACATATCTGTCCTGCTGCTTTCAGATGGCTGCACAGACTTAATGAACTGAAGGAGAAGCTTTTCATACAGTGTAAAGCAGCTGTGGGCAACAGATACTGCAACAATCACTCATATTAATTTATAGATCAATGCATAATGGTCCACTGACTTCCCTGCTATATCCACATAAATGTGATTTTTTTATGTCAATTTGAGTGTACAGGATGAGGAGTGTTTAATTTAATAAGATTATTTACGTTTTGTGCACTATTTCGTTATTTCTGTGCATTTGCTCCAAGCTCTTCTGGAGAAAATCAGAGGCAGGAGAACAAAAAGCTTAGCTTTAGCTCAAGATATATTTTCATACAAGATACACCAAAATAACAACAACTTGCTTTGTGCTGCCTCATCTGAATTAACCTCCCACCTGTTGTTTGCGCTTCTCCTCCCACCCGTACACCACGCACTGGGCCCCAAAATACCACACAGACAGCCAAAACGTTTTCAAGGCCAAGAAAACACTGGTCATTGCACTGCCATGAACATGAACACCTTTATCTTTAAACCATTCACATGAACCGAGCATCAGTGTCAACAAACTCTAGAATGTTTGCAATCTGATTCCAACCTAAAGGAGACTTTTTCAACAATACGTTTCCTAAATAATATGCAGGAGAGAGTTTAGAAAGAGAGTGCACAGAGAACAACATGTGACATCGTGAAAATTTTAGGCTGTGATGCCAGTTACCTGTGAAGTGGCCTTGAGCAAGTTGTCCAGCACCAGCAGCCAGCAGGTGAAGACCTTCTAATGGAACCACATGAAACCAGAACAAACTAAGAATGAAGGAATGTGCAGATATAACCTGAAGGGTGTGCAGATGTTTTGGTGCAGAAAGGACGAAACAAACAGAAGAAAGAGAGAGAGAAAAAAAGCAAACGCAGAAGAGACAGGGAGGATGAATGGGAAAGAGGGACGTGGAGACAGGTTGAGAGATCGTAGACAGGAAGGGCATCAACGCATTAAAGCAGAGTGGGTGTCAGGACTCCGAGTTCTTCGCCTGTCTCCTTCCTCACCTCCCTCCGCCTGCGGGCCACAACCAACACCTTCCACCCCTCTCCCCCTCCAGAAATGAATATTTCTCATCACCATATGAATATTGCGGGCGTGACAAGTGCGTGTAAACACACAAAGGCGGAGTGCTCAAATCCACTCACTGGGAGCTATTAAGTCGTCAGGCGGCACACAGAGGCTGACAGAGGAGAGAAACAGTGTGCATGTATGTGTGTAGGGTGGCGGGGAAGAGAAACGATGTGGCGGGCCACTAAACAGAGCAGCCAGAGAGAAAAAGAGAGGGAGAGAGAGAGAGTGGACAGGCAGTCAGAAAAAAAAACAAGGAAAGAAAGAAAGAATTGCTGGCAGACTGCTAATTTTACTTGTCGCAGAAAAAAAAACACCCAACCCGTGCTCAAACTGTCAACGTCACTGTCACCTCAAAACCCAAGGGAAGGTGCCCGGGTGTGTGTGTGTGTGTGTGTGGGACAGATGGGAATAGGAAACGTGTGTGTGAACAGGGTGATTGCGGAGAGAAAGGCAAAGACAATGTTTGTGCAGAGTGTCTTTTTGTGTAGCAGGTGTGTGAGCAGGGACAGCCCTTTTTGAGATATTGTGGGTTCGAATGTGTGCGTGGTGTGCACACATGCAAATGCACGTACATGCACGCACACACAAACAACTCATGTGGCACTTGCCAACTTCCTCATGTCAGATTCAATAAGGTTCCTCACTCAATACGGTGTCTTTGGAGGGAGAGTGTGTGCATGTGTTGTGGGCGTCTGGGGAAGGAGCAGGTTGTTTCCTCTGATCAATGGAGAACCTGCCAAGGTGACCCATCTCCGTCTGACTTAAAGCATCTAACTCTTCACCTGTGCTGCTCTCTTTCTTTTCATCCCAATTCATCATGTTTTTTTTTTTTTTTTTACTTTCATTGTATTCTTTCTGAGACATATTTTTCTCTCTGCGATGGCCTTCTGGATAATTATGTTCCTTTCTGAAGTAATGGCAGCATCAGATGGCTGCTCGGTTAGTTGGTCTACCACCTTGATCCGTATGAAAATATCGAGATGACTGCCACAAAATTTGTTGCAAGCATTAATGTTCCCCACGATATATAACACTTGTGTTCCCCTGACCTTTCATCTAGCTCTGCTACTAACTGGTCAAATATTCAGCATGTCAATTACTCCAGTTTCTGACCAAATATCTTCAAAACTAATGATTAACAATTTAAGGGTTTCAGCCAATCTTTGACTGCCCCTTAAACGGTGGTACAGCTCCTCATTAAGTTAAATTATAGAATTCATAATCTACTTGCTGATAAATTTCAACCTCGACCAGGTGCTCCTTTTGCTCGAGTGTCTGGGACAGGTCTGCTTTCTGTCCCCAGAGTCAAACTAAACACGCAGAAGCAGCGTTCAGTTTTTATGTACTGTACTATACTGTACTATATTTTGAATAAACTGCAGGCCCACCACTCTGTTCTTTTAGGCTAAGGACTTTTCTGTTTGCCATTATTAAATTTATTACACTGTACAGTTACTTTTATTCTTATATTTCATATCTGTCCTATTCTGTTTTCTTGTATTTTCTATACTACTGAGTTATTTTAATTGTATTTGACTGCTCTTTTTCGTGATACATTTCTTTTGCACTTTGTCTCTTTTTGTGCCTTTTGAAAAGCTCTATACATAAATTTGCACATACATGGAATACATGGTCATCTGTCCTTGTGAGCATGATGCTGAAATAAACAAAAATGCAGGTGTCTGTGTGGAGGTATGCCGTTTGTATGTCAACGTTTTAGCGTGTGTACACCATGGCGAAAGAGAAGTATCTTGTTCAGTGAGGATTCTTTTTTACTCTTGTTTGGGTTTAACCACTTGTGCAAGACCTTTGCATGAATGCAGAAGCTGGGTGTAAACAAACACAGAGCACCCATTACAGTGGGTGTACACAAATGTTTTTTTTTTTTGTTCTGAGGGTACCACTGCTTACGTGTAATAACTGCACCCTCAGGAGCAAAAGACGAACACATACAGAGTCAAGGATGTTATAAGTACTGTACTACCACTTAATAAAACTATTAGGTACCAGTGATACAAAATAACTATTGTTTCACAAGGTAACCCAAGACAACAGTGCCCAGAAAGAAGTAATTAAATTACTTGCACTTGGCTTAACATAGAGCAACCCTATCGCCAAACAAAGAGTTGTTATTTGACTCCTCTGTGTAACTGGAGCTACGTTGAATGACTGCATATTTCAACATCCAATGCCAAAACCCATTCATTATTCATTTCTATCTGTGGATGTTTACTACAGTATGGGTAAGGTTAGGGAGCTAAAAAAATTAGGTCTGGGTACTGCGTGCACCCGTTTTTCTTTAATCATCATCATCTTAAGTAAACACCACACTGCTATGGTTAAAACAAATCCAATAAATCTCCTTTAACTGTGGGCATCAACACCAATTTTCTGACAGCCTCTCGTGCTCTCATCTTTTCATTCTCTCTTTAGAGTAATTACAGTGCAACGCTATCGAATGAATGAATGCCCCTGACACTCTCTGATTTAGGGGTCAACCAGGCAGTTAGACAGATTTCTCAGACCAAACAGATACAGCTGTGACGTCAGGCACTAAGTGGGCCAGGGGTCTATCAGTCCACGGATCTGTTAGGCTTGTAACCTGCGGCGACAGGTCCTTAACGCGCCGGGCGGACAGAGCCGTAACAGATGCCCAGCTAAGTGCCTGATTAAAACTTAATGTGCAGAAGGAGCAGCGTGCGAGTGTGTGTGTGTTTTTTTAGTGTGTGCGTGCGTGTGTGTTGCACAGCGATAGGGAGGATATGAGATTGGCACCAGCCCTCCAGCGAGAGAGGAGCCATGCCAGCTGCTTCTCTCCCCAGAGAGGTAGCCCTGAAGCTGGGCAGCGAGGCAGGCCGGACGAGGGGAGGCTCTTGGGGGTCTGTGGCACAGTCATAGCATAAGTGGCATATGTGACGTGCCACTCCACTTATCAAATGAGATTTCATTTTCTAATTATAATACACCCCCCTACCCACACACACACACACACACACACACACAGGCACATTCAAACCCCAGACAATGTTTTTTGCACTTCAAGTCAAGTATTTAAACCTACTTTTGACACAAGGCTGAATAAAAGAAACAGTATGTGAAATGCACATGTCAAAAATAATAATGACTACTACTTGTAAAAGCACCCAAGGTATACACTGTTCCTGGTATTTTTCCCAATGCAGATATCACACAAAGTACTTGACTGGCATCTGTCAAATAGCAAACACCAAGTGGCTACAATGTGGAGTATGTTTTAAAGAAAATGTGTCCTTAACTCAAGCCATGCGAAAGGTGTAAGTGCTATTATCCATATTTGGACATTAGCTGCCTTAACATCAACTCAGTTATTTCAATGCATAAAGATGGTGGGTTCATACTTTTTACTTTTAAACTTGGTTTGTTTGTTTTGTTTTTCTAAAGGGACAAATATAAGATCAAGTTGTGGGTTGTTGAAGTTCAGCACTGCAAGGTAGGAGAAACAGGTAAAACACAGTCTGTTTGTATTGATGTATCACTGATGCAAATGTTCAACATAAACCGGTGTGTTGCTGTTGCTGATGAACACACCTGGTCGGGTGTTTTTCCACTGTAACTAGATGGAGGATGATCTGAATTTCATTGTGTCGCTTCTCTTTTGAAAACTGTCTGTAGTTGATTTGTCACCAAACCGTCGCTGTGACCGACCAGATTATCATTGTGATGTTGGTCAAAACCAAACACACGCTGGTGAGTGTCAATTCTGTACGCACACAGACCTCAACATTGTGTTGTGTGTTTTGTTAAACATGTAACATATAACTGCTGTTTCAAGAATGAATACTGAAAATACAGAGAAAGGGTTTTTATAAAAAGCTTGTATATAGATTCTGCATCAGTCATGTGCAGGAGCTTGTGCAGGCACAGCCTCATCTCCCAGATCAGTAACACTGATCATTAGCCATTAGTGCTTTATTTTAATGTGCTGATAGCTGTTCATAACCTTGAACAGCCATCAGCATCCTCTGTTGAAGTTCTTTTTCCTTTTTTTCAGTGGCTGTTTGACTGGAGAGACCTTGTGTAAATTGTTAGGTTTATTCATAACTACAATGACCATTTAGATGTTTAATGAACACCGGTTTCTATTTTGTATAAATGCACTCAGAAATTAACTTTCATGAATGAGACTGATCGTGTGTGTGTGCATGCGTCCAGGAGGTATGAGTAGCTTCGTGGGTCAACAAGCCAGCAGCCAATAATTTACCCACTGGCAGAAAATTTCATCTGCCTATCATCCTCTCCCTCCCTCCCTCTCTCTGTCTCTCCCTTCATTCCTCTCTCACTGATTATGCCGTCAATACGGTGCGGATGAGAGGAGCTGACAATTGACCAGCCTGGATCAATATCAGCTAATAAGCATGTCAGGAGAGAGGAGAAAAGAGCAAGGAATCGACTGAGAGAGAGAGAGAGAGAGAGAGAGAGAGAGAGGGAAGGATGAGTGAGAAAGTGACAGAGAGAGAAAAAGCTAGTTTGATCCAATTCGGCTGCTTGGCGTGTGGAGGTGTAAGTGGGATGATTGGCCTGTTATTGCTGGTTTAATGTTAGGCAATCAAAGCCCTAGTGGTCTAGATATCAACAAACATCCATCAAATTGTCCCTTCTTCTTCTTGATACCACCTCCTCTGCCTGGCCCCGCCTGGACCCCGACAAACAATACAACAACAATGAGAGCCGAGCAATGGTGCCGTTTAAAAAACCCCAGGGAGGTTGAATTGATAGCCTTGCACTCGCCGCACGAGCCGAAAGAAAACACACTTGTTTGGGGGGTTTTGTTTGTGTTGGGAGATCTTCACTCATTTTATTTTTTATTTTCCTTTCTTTCCAGCCTCTCGCCGCCGTTCCCCCTGGCAGAGGAGCATACCGTTGTTGATGGTGATATAATAACACAGTCAGGTGTCTGTGGCCAATTCCCTGTCATTTGGACTTTTGCGTAAATCACCATGTATTTTTCTCTTCTTTTCTTTCTACTTGCTTTCTCTATTTCACCGCTCGATCTTCATTTTTTTCTCAAGGTGTCATTTTCTTTTGCTCAAATTACCTTTCCCGTGGCCTCCCAGATGCCACAATTGCTGATGTTGTATGGATACTGATGGAAGCTTTTCTGTGTAAATGCAACACTGCTACTAGCACAGTTAGTCAACACTACTTAGTCTAATACAACCTATTACAGAAGAGCAGGGCAGAAATGTTGTTTGACTAATTACCTGATAGACTGACTGAAAGAATTCTAAGTGACAGAAAGACACACAACAAAAGTCTGACTGAGTGAATGGCTTACAGCACAACTGATTGACTGACCGTCACTTCATTTTCTGTCCACAGCATAGTCATAGATTTGAACTGAATCAGCGCAGGTCTGTTCAGATCTTTTTTTGTCCCACCAGAGGAAATTAAATTTATTATATGATACAAAATACAACAAAAGCCTCTGTCTCTGAGCCACAAGATGCATCAAATAATATATAATATTAATAATATTTGAATTAGGTGAGTTTATTGGAATAATTTCTACAAAATAATTTCCACAAATCAATTTTTCTGACCAGATGGGTGGATGGATTTCAAGATCAATACACATTCACTGAGATGGATTTTGCTTTCCATGTCCAGTAATTAGCTTACCAAAGACCAAAGTAAACTTTCTGTCAGCGTTAAAAATGTTTAACCTCTATGGACAACCCTGTCTGCTAAAAATGTGCTTTATATACTTCTCATCTGCAACAGAAAATAGAAAGACACCTAATGCTGGAGGTTTTATGTTTTATGTTTGTTATCAACATAACAAGGATAGTTTTCTAATGCAAGTTCAGAAAATGCTTAAGCTGAACACATCTGCAAATGTTCACTGCCAACATATTTTATTGTAGTTGTTGTGGGAAGTAAAGCATGTGTAACTTTTTTTTTGTTGTTGTTGTTATATTAAGGCCAGGCAAAGCACTTAGGGTCAGGGAAAGATTGTCGTCTTAGACACTGTATACTTTAAATATTTAACCAAAATCACGATCTTTCCCTAATTTTAACCAAAGTATTAGCAACACATATGGGACACGGGACACAACGCCCAGATGATGTCCCGTGTTTTGTTCATCCATGTCGACTACTTTTATTGCATTGTGTTGACTGTGAGAAACATTTTCAGTGAATTTTAGGTGATTCTCTTAAAACCTTTGAGTAGTTTATTAACCTTTTTTTTATTAGACAATGTTGCAGCATTTTTTAAATTTTTAACATTTTTTTACATATATTTTTTTCCATTTTATCAGCATCTTTTTCTGTGTTTATGGAAATCTGAGCACGTAAAAAAAAAAAAAAAAGAAGAAATGGTCTGGGGTTGTTCTTGTTTTTTCTCCAACTCCAGCAGATAAGTTGTACATCACTTTCCTGTCTATCTTAACAAGTGCTGTCCCCTGCCAGACATGTTAATCACCACGCAGAACCCCCTGCCTTCATATTCAAGCCAGTGTCCCCGCCAGGACCAGCTGCCCAATATGACCTGCTCTCCCTCTCATGCTGATTGCGGCGTGGACGTAGTGATGAGTGATGGAATGGAGGGGATGGACGAGGAGGTGGAAAAGGCAGAGAGCGGCGTTGTTCTCATTTACATGTTTATAGCTCCTCGGTGGGGAGGGGACAGCGCTTGTTTGCGTGTGTTCGACGGACATGTCCAATTATCAACCCTGTTGTTTCCTCAACAACGCTCTCCGACTGCTCAACATGCAAACACAGACAACCGCACACACACACACACAAACACTCTCGTATGAGCCAGCTGTGCTTACTACGAGCTGGTTAGTGTAGTACGAGCTTCTAGTGAGCATAAGGGTCATATGTCATATGGCAGGTATGGATGGAGTCAGCTGTGTTTTAATGACAGCTGTGTGTGCATGTGTGTATGAGGGAAAGAGGAAGAGAGTGGGTCAATGCTAACCTGCCCACACACACACACACACACACACACACACACACACACACACACACACACACACACAGAGGGAACAGGGGTTAACTCACAAACACCAGACACACTGGACGAGACATAACATATGCCATATGGCAAACATACAAACTCAAGCATACCTAATGTGTTATTTCCATGTTAATGCAATTCTCTCCATCACCATGGCAACAAAAATGATTGACAGAACCGCAAAGGTTGGAGGGAGCAGGAAAGAAAGAGAAAAGAGGAAGTGTTGAGATTTTTATTTTTTATTTTTTTATACCAAATGCATCCTCTTAACCCTCCCCACCCAACAAACACACATACACACACGCAAAGATAAAGACGCAACAATTTATTCCGACGTTGCCCCCCTAAAAAATAATTGAGGACCCAAAACGTGAGCCGCAAGGAGGCTAACCACACACTCACGTGCCATCTGATAGTCAGCCTCTCATCTCCTCATGCAGCCCCCCTCCATCCTCACGACTCAAATAAACACACACACACACACAAATACACCCTGGTTGGGAGGAGAGAGAATATTAAAAACAAACAAACAGAGAATTGACTTGCTGAGAAGAATTACAGAGGTGCTGATTACATCTGACCCCTCACCTCTGCTGTCAGAAAGCGCTCCTCTCGCTCTCTCCTCCATTTATACATCAGCTCTCATCCTCCCATCCCTCCCCTTCCATTTTGCCACTTTGTTAACCTCTGCGTTCCTGCTCAGGAAGACTTTTTTTTGTCGCAGTAGAGGCACAGTAGAGGAGTTCAGGAGACAGAAGCCTCCCCAATACCTGCAGCAAATCTTAACGTCTGTCAGTTTGACAGATGGCTTTACTGTGCTGTCTGCATTTTTGAACAAAAAAGGACGAGACAAAAGAGACAGAAAGGTTAAGATGAGGTTTAAGGAGAACAATGGATATAGGAAAATGGATCCCAAAGTCTCTGTTACCAGAAATTGGAATTATAATCCAATTCAATGTCTGAGTCCCATCTTATCCTATACATGGCTCAGGTGGGACGTATAGAAGAGCTGTCTGATCTGTTAAGGGACTTAAGTGCATAAAGCTACTTAGGGCCTCTGATATACAATTGTCAACAAACCGGCTACCTGGATTATGAGTTGGTTAAGAGGAGAGGTCAAGACTGGAAATGCCCCCTTAACCCTTTAAGTTGCATGTTTAGGTTCACATTGCATGTTTTGGCTCAACCATAAGTAACTCACCAGTTAGATTATGTTGTGCCCCATTAACCCTTCCAGATGCTTTGGCAAGGCTGTAAGTACCTTAAACATAACTTGAGGAGCTGTCCCCTTAATGATTCTGATTAAATAAGAAAAAGGGAGTTCACAGCAGCACAGCTTAAAGAAAGTGATACCTAATTCCATGATTTAAACCCTAATTAACCTATCCATGACTTGCTAAACCGTCGTTATCTGTTAAATCCAAATTATGGTAGATTTTCTGTAAACTACGAGAGCTCCTGAGAGTTACACATGTGCCTTAGCAGATACTATTTCAAACTATTTTGGCAAAGTCAGAGTTTTTTTTTTTTGTGTGTGTGCTTTACAACAGCACCGTTCTACCGCAGCACATTAAAGTTTAGTTCCTTTTAACTTTTAACATAATGTTAGCACCCAGAACGTGCAAGAATCTTATATCTGCTCTGGTGTCTGACATATGTTGCGTAAAAACACATCAAGTCATTTATGATTTTGTTTATTTCTTCTTCTTCTTCTGTTTTTATAAACAGAGCAATTTCCTAAAACAGGTGGGTACCTTTTTAGTGTTTTTGGTGGAGCCTTTTTTCAGATGCAGACTTGGTGTCACTGTGGGTATTTCAGGCTGCAGGACGGTGTGTGGGGGGGATCAATCAAAACTGAACTAAAGTGTGTGTACTCATGGTAAGGAAGAAAAATGTAAGAAAGACCAAGAGAGTTAGGCTATATCAGACTTTGGCTACACAGGTAACACTTCTAATATGTTACCGTCATGAATGAACGTTGGTTTTGGTCTTTTCATGGGATTAGTTGACAATAAGAAAACCTAGCATAGCACCAGAGAATCCTTTAAGGAGGCAAGGCTGCTGCCTAAATGGTGTCCGATTGTGAGTGGATAAAGCTACCCTATGATATACCATATTTGCCCTTTTCACTGAACCTTACACTCACATGCGAAAGTCTATCCGGAGTGTTTTCTTAGCCAGTGCTGAGGGAGCTCACACCAGTGGACCTGATCAGAAACATATCACTGATGCTCAGTCGTCTGAATCTTCTGACCCAGATTGTTGGGCCTGCTATTCCTTTCTCTCTCATCCTCTACATCTCTCTCTCACTCACACACACACACACACACACACACACACACACACACACACACACACACACACACACTCTGTTTCTAATGACAGCAGTGTGATAGTTAACTGGTGCTGGAGTGGAGTTGCGGTGGTGTGGCAGGGGCTGATTTAGCAGCAGTCACAGCTGAAAGGCTTTTATCCTGCATGGTAGAAAGCACAGAGATGGACATGCACAAGGACCCATGAGGGACACACACACACACACACTCTCACACACACACATACATACACACAGGGAGTGGTGGCAGTCAAAGGGAGTCTACTCAAGTGTTTGTTGGGTCTGAGGCGGCAGAGAAAAATAGAAGTGGGAGAAAGAGAACGAGACTGACAGAGAAAGAAGGAAGAAAGACCTCAGGATGATGTTACTGTACGTTGCTAGGAGATAAACTGCTTTTTTTTTTTATTACCCAGAGGGCTTTGCAGCAGTCTACTGGTCAGTGTACAGATCAATGGCCCTCTTCAGACCAGTGCTTTCCTGTATGATACCAAATCAGGTCACACAAGTGCACAGAGGTAGACAGACTTTTGGAGAAGAAATCAAAGAGGTTCAGACTTGCTGCTGTTGAGGATGGTGCTTTTTGTATCTGCCTAAAAAAATGACATGACAGTGGAGAAAGGCAGCACTTTATTCTAACCCTCATCCGTCTCATTTAAATGAGACAGATGAGGAACCAGTAAAGGTGGGAGAGAGAGGGGGGAAGACATGCAGCAAAGGGACCCCAGCCTGGAATCGAACAGGGCCATGGGCGCACACACTCTACCGCTGAGCCACCTGTGCGCCCATCTCATTTGAATTTTTGCTTTGTGTTGTTTTCAGGAGCCCTGCACTTGATCACTCACAGTTTCAGTGGCTTTCAGGGTGATTTGAAATGAGCTGAATTGAGCCAATTTGCAACAGTTAACAAAGACACCTTTTTTAGGTGATATTTTTGTCAGGCAGCAGCTAAAGTGCGCTAAACAAAATAATGCTCACGGTCAGAACAGAAAAGTGACTGTATTGTGTGCACATTGCTGTTTCTACTCAGTCCACAGATGACAGCAGCGCGTTTTGATGTGCCTCAGTCTGAGGGGAGTTAAATCGAACAAATTTGGTAATGGGCCAGATTCGAATTATGCAACTGTGTTGACACAGAGATCACAGGCTAAAGAGAGGCAAAACAAAGATGAGACTATAGACCAGCAAACCAGTTATCTGGCTATTACTGAGTTCATTCTCATTATCGGTTGTTAGCAGTCTGGGGTCGTCCTTTTAATCCTTGTGCAGACAGTAAGCACATGATTATACAAATAATGAGGGGTGATATGGATAGTCAGGAAAAGTACTGCAAAGGAGCAGAATAAGATGGACACTACAGAGACGGGAACAACAGGGTAGAGAGCAGAAATGTAGGACTCCTTACTGCACACAAAAGACTGGGACCACAAAAGGTTTTAAGCTTGAAGCATGGCAAGCTTGACCTGTTCACAAACTATTGGAAATGGACGCAACTGGACAATTGAATGCAAAGTTGCTGCATTGCTCTTTACTGGAAAAGGAAAAAAGGAACATCATAGAACATCATAGAACATCATAGACATGATGGGTTCAGTAAGGACGCCAGAGAGGAGAATAACAGATGGGAGAGGTGAATTCAGGTTATACTGTGAGAGAGAAAGTTATTTTGGGAATCAGATAAAAAGGCTGAAACAGTATAATTGCTTTTGTGGCAGAAAAACAAGTTAGTTATGCCAGCATGTGGCGAAAGGCTTAAAAAACAAAAAACTAAAGCAAGCTTAAGAAGGATCCTCCTAACATCATATACCTTGTGGTATTTACGGACCACAATCAAAATTCTCATTACTATGTGTCCCTGCAAACAAGTAAGGGTGGAGTAAAGGAGGAAAGCTTGAAACCCACAGTGGAAAATAATTAACTGTTTAAATTTCAACTTTCATTTGAAATTTTTCATTAAAATGTGACAGATATATTCGGGAAGAAGGATTTCCGACACATTTCAAAATGCATTTCTGCTTCAGCCTGAACAAACATAAACACAGAGCCACTGCAGGGAGTGTAGCTACAGGGCCTATCTAGTTCAGTGTTTCTTCCTCGCTGGTTTGACTATGGCACTTATCTGCCTACTGCAGAGAGAAGAGAGCAGACACCACACAGATGAGCTCCACTGCCAGTGTGCGTCTGTGTGTGCACGCGTCTGTGTGTGTTTGTACTGTATGTGTGTCCTCTCTCTGTTTGGGTCTATCTGTGTGCATGTATAAGTGTTTATACAAGCATGTGTTGTGCGCGCATGTGCGTGTGCGTTTGCCGTTCAGTGTACTGCACGGGAGTGTGTTTGTCTCCCTTTACCTTTTCCACTTATCTTGACATGCCAAACCCCTCTGTGTGAAGGTGTGAGATGTGAGTAGTGGCGTCTGACTGTGAGGAGATTTGAGCTGCGGTAATATTCAGTTTTGGGATCCCTCTCTCTCTGTAGGATTAACCTCAGATGGAAAAGATTTGCCCCGCAGACTGTTGACAAAGCTACAGTTATGTATGATACAAGAGCTCAGCAAACGAATGCCAGCAAACGTTGAGGGCAAACCTTTCATAGGTATATCAGAGATTACAATTTTCACCTCATAGATCTATGTTGTGTAAATATGATGTACTATGCAACAGCAAGTACATAATATGGGCAACCAGTGAACACATGCTGTATATGTGTTGTCCTAATATCCAAAAAAATAATCTCAAACTGTTTTGATAATATGTTAATCATTTGAGTTATTTTTCAAGCACATGCCAAATATTTCCTAGTTTCATCTTGTGAAGATTTGCTGCTTTTCTCATCCTAAATTTTTGGTTCTGAGCTTTTGGTTGAAGGAAAGAAAAAGAAACACATTCAAAAATGTAACATTAAAAAGTTGCAGCTACAATTTTCTTACAATGTGAAGAAACAAACAATTAAGAGAGAAAAAATTGGCATGTTGATCAATCATGAAATTAATCTGCTGCAATCAATAGTTGCAGCTCTAATCTATTATTATCATTTCTATCCTGAGCTGCATGTACAGAATAGCTACATTATATGTCTATTTTTACTTACTTACTTAATAAAGTTGATTCTGATCCTAAATCAGATCCAGATTCTGACAGAAGTGGGTTTTTATTGTGAAAATAGGCGACATAACCGAAGACTGCTCTCACTCACCACGACGAATACAACTTTGACATACTGCAAAATGGAGAGAGAGAAAGAAAGAGAAAGTGAGAGAGAGAAGAGGGTAGAATTGAGGTAGAGTTGGAAAAAGTAGAGAAAAGAACATATTCTGAACAAATATTTGTATTCTCGAAGAAACCCCTATGGGGATATCTTTTTTGTGTGTCTGTGACTGTATGTGTGTTTTTTTGTGTGTCTGTGTGTTGGTGTGAGTGTGAGAGAGAAAAGAGAGAGAGGGGGGAGAGAAGTGAGAGGGACCACCATGGGTCATCTGTCCATCTGTCCAGCCAACGGTCAATTTGGAGCCAGAGAATAGAGGCATTGAGTCAGGTAAATGGGTGGCGAACACAAAGTCTGTGTGTGCGTGTCTGTGTGTGTTCGCCCACACTGAAAGGCAATGGCAAGTCGGACCAACTCCATCACTCTGGATGAATAGGGACACCCAGGGATGAACGGATGGAGAGAGAGATGGGAGAATGGGAGAGGAGAGGCGGAGGATGAGGAGTGACAGGTGGAGGTTATCTGGCCACAGAGGGAGAGGACGGGAGGCGCGCATTGGAGAGAGGGAGCTATTGTACATTATTAGCTGGCATACAGTAAAAGACCTCATACATGCACAAACACACACTGGGCTTCAGTGAATAGACCGTTCCATCAGGGATCACAGACTACTTTCAATAGTCAGTGCATGTGCAAGTATTCTATGGCTATTTCATATCCTCTTGCAGCAGGCAGATCCTGTTGACGTCATTTATTGCAACTCCTAAATCACTGGATCAAGTTAATTAGTTTTCCAACAAATTATTTATTCAAATACTTTCCATTCAGTAGTATGTTCTGTACATAAATGGCACTGTCAGTCTGAGACACGGTCATGAGAAATCAGCCTTCCAACATTGATAACATTGATAAAATGGCTGTGGCTCAGAAGGCAGAGCAGGTCGGCCACCAATCAGCCGATTGGCGGTTCGATCATCGGTTCCTCCTGTCTGCATGTCGAAGAGGCCTTGGGCAAGCTATTGAATCCAGAAGGTAAAAAGAGCACATTAATACTGAGTAGGTGATATTAAAGATATAATCTCAGGTTTTTCATTTAAGTAAATGTTTGTTAAGTAACTATCTATGAATGGGGCAACACAATGGTGACTGAGCTGTGGCCCATTGAGAAAAGCAATGATTGCATTTACAATATTAAATCCTGGGTGTCGGTGGTTCCAAGCATGACACAGTACAACACAACAAGGTTGTAAATGCAACAAACTCGCTATTTTCCGTGTGTGAAGCGCCAGAGAAAGTATGACTACTCCTATACTGAACAAAGACAAGATCGATAACTAGATGATGTAACAAAAACTGAAACTGAAGTGAGATCCAAAAACACTCTGCTTATTGCCACAGATGCTGCGAAAGACAACAAATCAAGTTATTTTCATGAAGTAAGTGAAACAATGAATCAATTAGCAGATTAGCAGATCATTGATCACTAACTATTTTTTAAATAGTTTTTGCAATTATCAAGCACATTTTCAAAACATTCATAGGCTTCAACTTTTTAAATGTCTTTTTCATCTTTAAATATCATCGTAAATTGAATATCTTTGAGTTTTGTACAAAACAAGCAACGAGAAGACCGTGCGATGTCCTTGTACCATAGAAAGTTGTCATTTACACAGTTTTCTACCATTTTACAGACTAACAATTCATGCTAAAAAGCTGATTAATCCATAATGAAAAAACACAGCCTGCACTCTTAGTGCATACTTTACATTATTATTTAGAATTTTTCAACATTAGTGACCCTAACTATGTTCATGAAAGCTTTACTGTTCTGACATCCCAGAGTCTGGTTGGATTAAAAGGAAAAGAAAAGAAGCAGCTCAGGAGAATCAAAAACTTAATAATAATAAGAGGATTTGTATATAATATGTTTGGCAGACTAGCATCATAATCAGACCCTTTAGTAAATAAGATGATTTCAGAGGTCTGGAACCGGCAACTACTATCCCACAAAACACAAAGTGATGATGAGTGACGGGATGATGACTGTTTAAACTTCATAACACGCACTTTTTCCTCCTGTTTTTACTGCACACTCACGTAAACAAGCTCAAACAAACAAGTCAGCCCTGCATAAATCGACTCAGACATATATATTCGCACAAATATCCCAAGGTTAGCAAAACACACTCCTCATTTCAATTAACAATTATTATGCTTCACAGACAGCCCCTAAAATAAACTTGCTTGCCATCTCTCCTTTTCTCTCTCTCTCAGTATCTGTCTGGCGTTTCTCTCTCTCTCTCTCTCTCTCTCTCGCTCGGATCTTCCCTCATTTCCTTCTCATCCTGCGGGGTAGTAACTGTTCATCTCTGTCATCTCTCTCTCTCTCTCTCTCTCTCTCTCTCTCTCTCTCTCTCTTCCCACCTCAGGGCCACTCCAGTCTAAATGGAGTGATTAGTCTAAAGTGGGTGCTGTCAGTGAGATCATCCTAAGATAGAGTCCTATCTGCAATGACCTGAGCCGACAGCAGACCAGCTCCAGAGAGACGGAGAGAAAGGGAGACACTATTAAATGTTCTATTTGTGACAGCTGGCTCCAGGCTCTGCCACAGCCGTGCCTCCTCTTCTTCAGAGCTCCGTATAGATCCGACCGCAGCTCTCGCTCTGAGCATCTGAGCATCACCCGGTCGCTCTCTTCGGAGTTAATGCGGAGAGTGGAGTAGAAAAAGAGGGGGTGGAAGAAAGGATGATGAGGTTAGTGTAAGTGAGGTGAGGGTTAAACCGGACTAACACCCAACACATTAACCAAATAAACTGAGACATATGATCATAAATAAATACGATGGCTTACAGAGTAGGAGGCTTTGGACTACACCTGTCTCTCTCTCTCTTCCACACACACACGCAGACAAAAGGACAAGGATGGAGAATTACAATACGCTGCAGAGGGCATGGGCTGACAAAAGCCATTTCATCATGGGTTAACCTCATTCACACATTAATCTGCCACAATAGCTTCCTAATCACATAATCCACAGAAATTATACAGACAACACCTTTAAATTATGATTGCACAGCTGGAGGGAGGGGGGATTAACTAACAGGAATGAGAGGTGACTGTGTGTGTGTGTGTGGACTTTGTGCTCATAAAACTGATGTAAAAGTGAGCCGGCTGCGCACACATAACCGCATACTGGTGCTAAGGTTTGTCTGTATTATTCAAGTGAGCATAACACTCAAAAATCCCTCTGTGGGATGCATTGTTGTTGTTGTTGTTGTGTGTGTATGTGTGCGTGTGTGTGCGTAAACATCATGTCTGTGCCTTTTAGAAATATGTCTGTGCCTTTTTAGAAATGGAAGTGATTCCTCCCACTTGACAACACATAACTGCACTAATCATTGACAGTGTTAAAAACACTCCACATAATGTGTGATCTTGCATACACGCACCTACACTACACACAGGAATCACACATGGAATACACACATGCTGAATACACACGCGCGCACACAGCGCTACTGAATAGATGTATGGGCGAACTGAATGATCAACAACTCAAGTGTTTTGTTATACGGAAAACCACTTCTCATTAAGGTCATGTTACAAACAGCAATTGACCTGTGGATGTATGTGAATGGTTGTACGAGTGTGCTTGTATATGTGTGCATTTGTGCGCATGTGGTAATGTGAGTGTATTAATGTGTATGTGCAACTAGACAGTCGAGTGTGTGTATCCAGTAACAAAGAGAGATAAGTTTCTCTCCCTATGCATTTCCTCTTGCAGTCAGCTGCTTTCATCCAAATTGTGTGTAGCCCGTGTGTGTCTGAGTGTGCATGTGTGTGTTTGTGTATGTGTGTGTAAAACCAGGCTCTTCACTTAGACAAGGTGGGATTAAGAAGAAGGGATAGACTTTCAGAGAGAGAGAGAGAGAGAGAGAGAGAGAGAGAGAGAGAGAGAGATGCTTCAGAGAGCCCATCACGTATGCATTGAAAATTTCTTCCTCACTGCAATTATTCAAGAGCTGCTGTTTGCCAGAAAGGGATGAGTAACAGGAAGAGAGGCAGGGAGAAGAGTCAGATGGTGGATTAACGCGAGAGGTTAGATGGCGTGGGTAGGTTTAACATTTTACCAGAGCAGAGGATTCAGAAAGCCAGGAAGAGAATATGTGCATGTGGGTGGATAAAGTGATTAAAAGACAGAGAAATATGAAGAGATATATGTACATAAGAGAGACCTGGCTGCTCTAGAGGACAGTGAGTGTCAGTAGGTAACGCAACAATCGTGAACTGTGTAATTGTGTCTTGGCCTAAAGAGGAGGAGGAAAGACGTTAAGGAAAGGACAAAGGAGAAAGGAGAGAGGAATATACTGCAAATACTTACAAAATTTGTGTCTTTCGATGCACTGATCGAGAATATTTCTTTCTTTTTATGACTTTTTCTTTGTATACACAGCCACATATTTTTGCTCAACACCGTGTTCAGCAGATATTTCCTGTATTTGCATGACAATGATTGTACAGTATCATCCAAGCGTTTTTTCTGTTCATCTATTATACATGCTCATACAAAATTTTATTCCATTTTTTTTTTTTGTTTTGCTTTTGTGCAGAATATGGAGTGTTTCATAAGCCCATGTAGGCTAAGAAGCTGTAATGTAAATAAAATATCATATTCATTATTTACTTCATAAGGTTGGCCGCACATGAGATAAAAATCTCCCAAGACAAAACCAAGACATATTACCTGACATGTGATCTCTGCTTGGTAAACTTTTATATGTTTTTAGGGCAATAACTTTTTTTTAATGGCTGACAAATGGTTTTGATGTTAGTTGTTTCCATGAGGATTTTTTTTTAAGTCATAATATGTTTAAGATTTAGTTTCACTGATTTTATTAAATAATTCATTTTTATTCAAAGTAAAAAGGCACAAGAGCATGTTAAGATCTAAAAGACACTATGTCATACTAAATATACTCCAGGAGTCAAGAAAATAGGGCTGCAACTAACAGTTCTTTAGATTATTACTTAAGCTGCTGATTCTTTTCTGTTCTTTTCTTTATTTAACAGTTATTGCTTTAGTAATTAAAAAAACAGAGGACGGTAAAATAACGCTTTGGTCAGTGCTCAATTACCAAGAACTCAGAGTGATGTCATCTAATTTCTTGTTTTGTCCAACCAACAGCCATGTGCTATGAAACAAAGAAAAGCAGCATATTTGAGACGATGGAAACATCAAGTATTTTGCATTTTTGCTTGGTTAAAAAATGACATCATCAGTTAGTGGCATATTATAATTGTTGTTTCATTTTCTTTTGATTAACCAAATGAATGAATGAATGAATGAATCGACCAATCACTGCAGACGTAAATAGAAACATGGCATGATTTTATTCAAAGTTGTCTCCAAAACTCAAAGCCTGTGTTCTCCTCTGCTGCAGTACAATGTTTCACTGGGCTTTGTGTGGCGGGTCATTGTTGTAGGAAGCAGCATTGTGACATAGCAGGAGGGAAGATTGTGCGTGAGTGCTTGTAGGTGTATGTGCGCACGTGTCAGAGGTGTTTGCCACCACAAACTCTTTAACATCTTCATTTCTCTCTGAATGTGTACCCTTGAATATCAAAAAGTAAAAGCGAAACAGGAAACTAAAGAACGTACACGCACAACTTCCATAACTCTGAAGAGCCCAATACAACTGTCATTCACGACATTTCAGTCAACGCATCATTTCAATGCCATTTCTCGCTTTTCCGACCGCCTCAGATTAGCTGAAAAGGACGGAGCATCTTTCATGGTGGCGCACGTAGACACATAAAAGCAACGTACGCACAGCTGCACACAAACATCAAACACCATCCCAAGCAGTGAAAGCTCTCACTTGTTAGCTAATCAGATTGTTTTTGCTGCGGGCTTGCCTTTAAACATATAGAGCCTACACCCGCCTGATGCTAAAAGCCTGACTTAGTCCTGTTGAATATTGCATGGCGCTAATGTTTCACAGGCTGGCACAGATTGGCAACACACGGTCTCCTGGGTGAGCTGTGGGTGTAGGGGTGAGAGAGGGCTTGAGAGTGGAAAGAAAGTGGAAAGATACAGTTGTCTCATTTCCTGTCCTTTTGTCAGTTTTTCTGTGTTTTTTAATCTCTTATTTTCATTCTTTTTATCTTTTTCTTTCTTTAAGGCATGTCTTCATACACCCATTAAAAATAATAATAAACAAATAATGAAAAACTCTTCACAAACTAAAAAATAACTGTATATATGTCACAAAAAAGGAAAAAAGATTTGTATACTACTTTTTATACTTTATATTTTGACAAACAGCTATCAATTGGACAGGGTGTCCTCCATAAGAGAGAGTTTCTCTTACTGAGAAGATATTTATAGAAATAAGTTTTAACTCCTTTTTTTTTATTTAAAAAACATGTAAAACTGCTGGATGTATGAGTGAAAATTTAAAAAATGTTATAAGATTAGGAAGTTTCTTGATTTAGATGAGGATATATCTGATTAAATAATACATAAACCAGCCAAAGCCTTCACTTAAAACTTTCAGGACAAACCGCTTTTCCATATTCAATGTTATAGACATGTTTTGGAGATCAAAAAGCATTGAAGTTTGATACCAAGCCTTACAGCTGTCACAGGTCGAAGCTAAACGGCAACATATATGAAGGACAGTTAGTGAATTTAGGTTGAGGACTGATGCTCATACGTAATTGGCATCCAAACTAATGTGACCCAGCTTTAAAGAAGCCTTTGCAGCGGTGGTTTACTTACTTTAAACTTACAGCCCCTTTTCACAAAGTACTTTTTGCTCGGAGCACTCTCGCTCGGTGACAACCCTGTCACCTCTCTCTTCATAAAATTTCAAACATAGATTTTCCATGCTGTCTGTCTCCCTCTGTTACTTTGCATATAAACATCTCTCCTGACTCCACTTTCCCTCTTTATCTCTCTCACCCTTTTTCTTCTTCTCTTTCCCTGTGTGACATGTCCTGTTAGCATTAGTGAGGCGGCTAGCTGGAAAACCATCTGTTTCGTGTACCTCTTTAGCCCATTATGTGGTTGTCTGACTAGAGCACTCATAAGGTGTGTGTGTGTGTGTGTGTGTGTGTGTGTGTGTGTGTGCGTGAAGTGAAGTGAAAGAGAAAGCCACCACCAGCGTAAAACAGTAAGTAAAGTAAAACTGAAAAGGTATAAAAATGTCCTGATTGCTTCACAAGACGTTTGTACAGTGTTTTACAAGGATCTGCTTCGAATTCAGTATGTATCCGGCCTGGAGATTGTGTGTGTGTGTGTGTGTGTGTGTGTAGCAGTGTGTGCATCAGACAAAAAGGCTTGTTTCTGTATAATGGGACAGCGGGATCTTGACAATGTTGATTTGGAAGCCCCGAAGGGTGCCTGCATCAAACACCCACACCTACTCACGCACACACACACACTCGCGCACACACTAGGGGGGAGGCCCTCATCAGAGGAAGGTGCGTTGTTTTACCAACACAAATCACATCAAGTGATTAGACACAGCACAGTCACCCTGGAGACAGGTGGGAATGGCAACAGATGATGAAACAGGGCTTCCATCAAGAAATCACACAGCGCTAACACTAACACTAACACACACACACACACAAATCCCATATGCAAGAATGCAAGCACACAGGCTCTCAATCAAACACAAAAGGCACATAACACACCCTCACACACAAACACACACACAGAGGGACGCCATCAGGAAATCAGCAGCCAATCAGAATAATTTGACTGGGATGATGACAGGTCTGTCCGCGGAACAATCTGCAGCCGCTGTCACCAAGAGAGAGCATCGTTATCAACACACACACGCAAACAAACATGCTTTCTATGCCCCTGTACTGTATGTGTGACATTAAATCATCTGTGTGCGCACAAAAGCTTTACCCGCTGCTCAGTTCACTGTACGTGTATGTGAGGCGTGTGTCCTAACTGCTCGCTCTCGTGTTCAGTAACACGGCGAGCACGGCAGCTGACCAGCTCCAGTGTGTTCATGTGTCTGTGTATGTAATTTTCCATGTGTAGGTGCTCGGCTGTTCTTCGTGCTGAATACAAATCCAGCGGTGTGTCAGTCAAACTGGCAGCGTTAGTCTCCCTGGCAATTTCCATGAGATTCGATTTAGAGGGCTAATGTATAATAGGCCCTCGAAGGGAGGTGGGAGAGTATTAATTGAGATGGACCGAGCGAGAGAGAGGGCATGAGGAAGAGAGACAGACAGAGGAAAAAAGTGACAGAGGGAGAGAGACAGAAAGTGATGTTACTCTAGGCCGAGAGTGGACTCTAGCGGATACCGTCACTCACACACATCCTCTTCAGACTGCAACAGAAATGCTAAAAAAAGATCATGCTGCTGTCTTGCAGAAATGACATACTTGTACTTTACTTTGCTGAACTTGTTCAACATGAGAGGAGCAAAGGACACTCTTCTTTGTCGATACTGAGCCATAATAAGGGTAATCCATCTAAAAAATACCCAATATAGTTTTAAGTATTTTCCCTCTCAATGTCTAACTAAAAGCTTTTATGAAAAATTTTATGAAGACCCTTCAGACAGCAGCAAGGAGCTCTTCCAGCTCTTGCTGAAAGTCTAAATAAGTTTTCCTTTCAAACTCATCACAAGACCTTACAGAGACCTGGCCATGATGGCTTCCAGAATAAATGCTGGGTGAGTCGTTGTTAAAGATGTGCCCAAACAAGAACCATTTTAAGACATCTGATGAATAAAAAAAAGCAACCAGGACAAATTTGAGATGCTTTATCGATCCCCGTTACATGACAATAAATGCTATTTTTTACAAAAATGTAATTGTAATTCTTAAGTAAAAATGCTAAAGATTCAGCTTCCCCAATATGAGAACTTGCTAGTTTTCTTTTCTTTTTCTTTTTTTTTTTTTTTAAACATGCTTTTGGTTTTGAACTCTTGAATGGACAAAAAAAAGACATCTGACGATGTCATATTGGGCTTCAGGAAATTGTGATGTATTTTTTACCATCCTGTAACATTTTACAGACCTCACGATTAAAAGGGGCAATAATCCTCAGATTAATCGATCGTCATCGTTAGCTGCAGCCCGAGGACCTTCCCCGATTACACAGCGAGGTCAGAGCTCGGGGTCACAGAGCAGCACCGCCACACCTGGCAGGGAATTAGCATCTTACATCACAACAAAGCAGCAGAGTGGACAAAAGGAAAAAAAGTGAAGACCGAGGATCATGTGTTAGGTCAGATATGAGTAGAAACAAATCACAGCTTGCTTACATGATAAAGTGACTCCTGTGATAATAAAACTAAATATATCAAGTGTGTCCAATTCTGTATTAAACTAAATCTGAGAGATTGTAAGTCCAACTTTTGTATCTGGCTATACGTTACATTTATTATAAGCTCTTTAACATATAAGTTTAAATATGCACACAACTTTCCCTGATTTCTTTTCCCCGATCTTCTTTCAAACAAGGCAGAGCCGTTGCTATTTTTGTGGGAATCCGAGTGATGGCTTTCAGTTAGTGTGTGTGTGTGTGTGTGTGTGTGTGTGTGTGTGTGTGTGTGTGTGATGCCTCTGTTGGGCTGAGTCTCCCTACGACCACTTTAATGCACTAAGATGTTGTCAAGCAGGAATGTTATTGATGTTTCTACGGCAACCTAGGGGCTTGAGCGGAGGATTATGTTGGGAGAGAGGGAGGGACAGACAGACAGACAGAGAGAGGAAAACACAAAATACATTGCAGATGGAAGTGAGCGGACAGGAAAGTAGAGAGGGGACATCGTTTTCGTTCGCTCACAGTATATCTCCACATGAAAGGCCACTCAGAATAGAAGAAGGGATGAGAGAGGGTTCATGGGTGAATGGACGATGGAGAAGGATGAAGAGTGTCCCACCAGAGAGGCTGATGAGGAAACAGACAAGACGTTGGTACACCACACTTATATTTGAATTATATGAATTATGAATACTATGAAAATTTATTTGCAGGGCTGAGAATATTTAAATGGTCAGTGTCCCACATTTGTAAGAATCTACATTCTCGCTTGCTTTTAGAGTAATCCAACCATACCGACAGCTTTATCTATTATTCTAGCTTTTTTTTTGTAATTTAAGTGAACTGACCCTTTAAAACCCCACCAGTCCCAAATTATATATACCCTATCTATAAGTCATGGTTTATATTAATGACAGCTTTCTGAGAGTTGGACCCCTAGTGAGCCATATCCAAACCCTGACCGTGTGTGTTGGTGTAGTCGAAACTAACCTTGACTCTACTTCAGAATATGTTACAGATCACGAAACAAGAGATATTGACGTAAACAACTGTATTAATGCTGCAGCAACACGTGCAAAGTTTCTGAAATGATGCAAGTCAAACAGGTCCACACCGTCGCAAACGCAATCAAATAAAAAGGATGCAAAACGAGGAAAAATGAGAACAATGACAACATGAAGAGAGCCTGAGAAACAGAGAGAGATGGTGGGGGAGGGAAAGAAGTCCCAGTTTGAGCATCATTTAGAGTCCAGCTGGCACAAAATAATGTTCTTCACCATACGTACACCCTTTTAATTTTCTGTCTCTCTCTCTCTCTCTTGCTCACACACAAACACAAACAGACTTAAAAATACAGCCATTTCTCTCTCTCTTACTCTTTCCCTCTCTCTCTTCCTCTTCCTCTTGTTCTTCCTCTGCCTGTCCCACATCAATCAAATCTACTCCCAAAATGATCATCTGTTTAAGGCAGATTATCTTAGGGAAAGCCATCTATCGAATTACAATAGCACTACTTTATCCATCTAGCCAGACATCATCCCTGGAGTGTGAGAGTGAGTGTGTGTGTGTGTGTGTGTGTGTGTGTGTGCGCAGCCACAGAACAATGTCCAGTGCATTTGTTTTCGCATGCCAACTTCCATGTGTACACATACACACCTCTCGCTCTCCTAAAGGGACACCGCCAAATCATCTGCGTGCAGTTTGTTTTTAAGAGTGCATTTGCATAATTGTATGGTATCACTGGACTCCAGTTCAGGTTCATTCCCTTTTCAAATCAACAAATATGTATTTCCCCTCTTAAATCCCAGTGAAACCAGACATACCAAAGCATCGCTTCTGCATCTGGTATGCGAGCAAAGGGATTCCCTCTGGAGACCTCCGCTGAGCGCTGGGATGACATTGCTTATATTTCATTATATCTAAAAACAATGGAGAATAGCAGGCTCTGGCACACTAAAGTCGAACTATTTAATGATGAAGCCAATCTTTAAGTAAGCAGATCTTTATTAGAGATAATGTGACCAGAAGTGTCTCTCCATCATCAAATACCTGCATTGAATCAAAGTGTTTTTTGATTTTCTTGCACATTAGCATGGTGTCATGAGTGTGTTGATCTTACTGATATTATTACACACCATTGTTTCATATTCATACAGTAGCTTTTGACTGTAAATATATGCAAGCAGTGCTAAATGTACAACACACACTCAGTTTATATTACTTCTTTTGTGTATCTTAACACCTCAGAACTTGAGGACAATGAATGGTGGAAATTTATATACATAGAGAAACATAGAGAACAAACTATTTGGGCTCCCACTTTTTGGTTATTTAATCAACCACTCTGTCCTTAGGATCAACTAACATACACTTATTTTGTTTTATTTTGTTTTACATGGACAATCTCTGACATTAAACTATTTTTTTACCATTATTTTCATCAGCACTATTTCACTGATTCTTCTAAAGTCATTTAGAAGAGATTCTTCTAAATGACTCCATCAAATATGCAGATTAATAATAATGATGATGATGCAACAGAGACATTGTGGACTTTTTCATGGAAATCATCAGCCAGAGAAATTCTTGACAACCACTCAACTACAATTTTTTTGAGGAGCACAGCCCAAGTGCGGCTAATGCTTAGCTAAGTTTCTAAAAACTATTTCTTTTTCAAGTAACCTTCCCCAAAAAAAAAAAAAAAAAAAAACTCCCTATAGTTAGGCCTAAAGCTATTCTAGTCCCAAAAAACAAGACGTGTAGCGCCGGATTAGTGGCAGTGAGACATTAAGACATGCAGGAGGCTTTTTCAGAGTTTGGCGTTAACAAGTAGCCTGCTTCCTTCCAAAGACAGAAAGTTATTCTGACTAGTAATTAAAAGAATTTTCATTGCTGTTGCCAACACCACTTAATAAAAAAGCAGGGGAGAGGAAGTGCAGAATGACTGGAACAGGGAGTGTGTGTGTGTGTGTGTGTGTGTGTGTGTGTGTGCGCTCCTCAGCCGAAGGGCCTTGTGCTGCGGGCACTCTCAGTGAACAATCAAAACAGCTCAATTTAGGCTTTATCTGCAGCTCAAGCATGCATACACACAGACAGACGTGCACGCTCACACACACAAATGCACAAATCCACACGGGCTGAGACAAAAGGACAGTGAAGTGAGGAAGGCAGGAAGAAAGTGAGAGAGGACTGAGCATCAGCGGTGTACCACAGTGATGATGCCAGCAGTTTGGAAGGTCAGGTAAACGTGGAATTTGATGCACACTGCACCTGATCAATATCTTCCCCCCCACTCTCTCTCTCTCTTTTTCTTTCTCCCTTCCTTCCTTTCTTTCTCCCCCTCTCGCCCAGGAATACTAAGACCTGGCAGTATCGACTGATGCCGACCACAAGGCGATCCATAACAACGAGTCAATCAATTAAGAGCACACATAAGAGCGCACATCAAGGCAAATAGGTAGAGAGTGACAATGTGTAATCAACTGTTCACCGCACCCTCTTTTTTTTTTCAATATGTAACTCCTGGAAAACCAAATAGAAGAGATTAGAGTAGAATAGACCATTTAAGCACAAGACAGGTTAGCTCCAATCCAAAACAAAAGACACCACACTCCATTAAATCCAGTGAATCCCACATAAAGTACAGTACAAAGAAGTAAAAACACAATGATGGGAAAATAAACGCAGACAATTAATAACTATCCCAATACGACTGTTTCTCTTTGCAGTTCCCTCCCATTGTATATTTTGTTTGTACTCAAACAAGAAAAGTAGACAATTGTTTAGGAGGCGCTCCCTGCATGCTGTAGGTCCTCCTCTACTCCAGCGGGGATGTCAAACTGCAGCTACTGCTCCCACCTTCAGGCCACAAGACGTACTGCAGGTCAGGGGGAGCAGCACTGTGGCCTGAGAGGGTCCTGAGAGGCCTCCTCTTACTACATCCACAAGGTCCTCTCTTTTTGTTCTTGCTTTAGGTGTATGATAATGTGCGCCACTTAAGAGGGATGTATGCAGTATAGGACAGCAATTGTTATTCTATCATCTGCATGTTTTCATGGTTTTCTATTATGTTTGTTTTACATTAGTGACCCTGTGACCTTTTAGGCAAAAACAACTACATGGGTTAAGAACAGGTTATATGAACACATTTCTTATTTATTTCTCATCAATATTATTTACTTTTCTGTCACTAAACAGACATTTGTCAGTGGTATGATAGAAAAGCCTCGTAATGTGATTTACCAAACTCTGTTCATGTCAATTTTTTATGATATTCAACAGATCTTTAAGGTTTAGTTGTTGTTGTTTTTTTGTTAGATTTTTTCCTTTTTGCATTTGTTATTTAACAGTTAACAAGACATTAAAGTAAGAAAGGGAGAGAGATTATGACAGCCAGATTCGAACAGGGACCACAGCCATGGCCACCCAAAACATGCAACTTTCAAGGTTGTGTTTTATGAAATATTTGAGATATTTCAAAGCAGTTTCAGGGCTTTTGTCGACGAAGAGTAAGCTGTGTAAATACTGACACCACACAACACAATACATTTGTTTTAGAATGAAGCTGAAGGAGGAGAGAGACATTTGACCAATTTCAATGTGTATCCAACTGAAAGAGAAACACACAACACTGAAACTGACCAAATAAGGGGCTGATTGAAAAGCATAGAGGAAGTGAGTTTGAGGAAAAGACACACAGACAGACAGAAATGTACAATGCTTCAAAATTATGTCAATAAACCAAGCTTATTGACAGTTCGGAGCTAACAATAGTTTGGTTGTGCGTGCCTTATGTGTGTGTGTGTGTGTGTTCTTGGCAATGGTCAGGGTTGTTATGGCGATGACAGCACTTCTGGAGGCTCCTGGTCTGTTCCTGCGCGATTGTCCTCAGCAGGAAGTGATGTCACCTGTTTGTCTTCATCCCCTCCTGACACAGGAAATGGACCAGAGAGAGATACTGGCCTTTCTGTTTGTCTGTCTGGCTGGCTATAAATTCATCTCTGTCTTTTTGCATCTGCCTGGTGCAGCAGTGAAGGTGATCAAAATCATATAAGGGGCCCTGAGTGTTTATGAAGTTACTGAGGCTCAAATCACTCAGTCCATCAACAGGATCTTAATCCAGACATAGGTTTGTGTTGCACCAACAAACAGCTGCATTAAGCCTGGACCATCCCTCTCCAGGCTACACAAAGGCAAATGTACACATGAGGCGTTCAGAGAGGTTCATGTGGCTTTTTTTCATAACAAATATATAATTAAAAACTATATTATAACTTTATGATTAAAAAAGAAAAAGATCCACTCAGTCTCTTGACAGTTATACTCTTGTTCTTTCTTGAAAGAAAAAAAACACCCTCGCAGTGGATCTACTTTCCTCCAATTTTGGTAAATTTAGTTCCAGAGCTGCGCTTTTTCTTTAAAAACTGTACAGAATTTTCTCCTTAGCTCTTTCAGCACTGCAGGGCTCCTAATTTCATCAGCACAGCTTGTGTCTTTTTTAACAGTATTATATGAGAATGTTAATAATACCTCGAGCACCATAGATACTGAGCAAAAATAATTTTTCACATCTGCAGTAGCCACTCTGTGCATCTGCCCTCTTGTATCTCTGTATGTGTGTGTTTATGTGTGTGTGTGTTTTTGCTAGGCTCACCTACTCCTTTTAACAAATGACAGTGCTGTGGCTAACAAGCACTCCGGCCCATTTTGACTGGGCAACAAGGGCTTAATGACAAGTCACATAACAATGGAGAGGAGAGGGGAGTACAGTAGAGCGCTCTAGCCAAACTATCAGTCTGTCAAACAATGGCTTGTCAGCCCTCATCTTCTCTTCTCTCTCTCATTGTGCCACAGATAAACAAATCAAACACACACTCACCTATGCACATATGCTCCCATAAACAGTGAATGCGTGTTGTTTTTGCAAAAACAAGCCTACTCATCAACACACAAACAGAAAACCATGCGCAGGTATATGCATTAGCACACATGAAGATGCAGAAGCGCAACAAAGTGCAAACTCTGTCTCCCACACACACACACACACAAACACACACACACAGGCAGTGTAACTGGCTATACAAGCAGGGTTTGATGACAGCCCCCAAACAATAGGGAGCAGAGCAGCCTAGCTATCTGCCTGTCACACAATGAAGGGGGTACTGCTGAAGAGGTTGTCACCACCAATACATGTAAACACACACGCACAAACACACTGAAAAAAATCATCACAAAAATAAAAACATGAGCTGTGGAGTGTGTGCACGTGTGCATGCCAGCAGGCACACATACAGACACACACACATAAACGGGGTAATTCAGAGCGCTGCCATTTATGTGAAGAGCGCTCCGTTTTCCAGACTGTGAGTGGAAGTGAATTTGCTTTTTCTGTCGAGTGCAAGTCAGGTTGGATTAAACAACACTTGGCCAGTGCTGATGGGTTATCACTGTGCATCTGTGTGTGTGTGTGTGTGTGTGCCTGTACTGTGCTGTGATGATGCCCACAGGCACCTGGATTTGATGCAGGCAAATCTGTAGACAGCCCCCTTCTCCTGTCAGGACCCATCTCTCTCTCTTTCCTCTGTCTCCCAAGGTGTCCTTTCACTGTTTTCTCGCTCATCATGTTTCACTTTGTTTTTCATCTCTCCTCTCCGTGTTGCGCACTCCTTCTCTTTCTCGTCCCCATCTCGTTTGCATCTCCGCTCTTGCTTGTCATCCACGGCGGGGCTTAATGAGGCATTTTACAGTTTTAATTGGAGAAAGACACAGAGAAAGAGGCAGAGACAAAAAGAAAAAGTGGCTTCCACGCTAAGCATGTGACCCAGAGCAGCACCCACGCAGCATTTATATACACAGGCTTTTCACAAGACGTCAACTTCCCTCTGTGCCATAAATTTCTATCAACTAATTATTCTTTTCATCTAATATGGATATACTCTGGCAAGAGCTTTTTTTCTAACTTGTTGCACTTTCCTTTTTTTCCCCTCATGTTATTATATTATGGGACTGTGGTTTCTCTGAGCTCTAGGGATGCCTTTTTATTGTGCTGAGCCAATAAAACAAAGACTCTGTTGCAGTGTTGGGTAGTAATTAGCTACTCTAATGAGGAATTCATAGAGTGCAGATATCAATATTGGAACAAAAACAGCCTTGAGTTCTCTTTTTTCGTTGTTGCTGACAGCCATGAATACAAAAGACTGAATGAGATCACAATGATACTTGGTGATGTTTTTAAAGTCTAATAATTTTCTGTTTTCAACCAAATTGTTACTATACATAAAAGCAGCCCTCTCACTCAGGAAAACATTTATATTACTGAATAATATCTGAAAAAAATCCATCAGTAATGACAGCGTGCGGCCAGGCATGGAGATCAATGCTGTTCCAATCCAATCCAATCCAAACAATTTAACATGTACGAAGAAACTTCTGTTAAATTTCCTTAGAACACTTTCATTGAATGTGTGAGAGAGGCATTTGCTCGACTGCAGAGAGGCTGGTACTATAGTAGGTTTTGTGCGTGCTCTCACGCACACACACACGGGGGGTGGGGGGATACATAGATACACACACTCCACTTTAAAAAATAACACTGGTTATCATTGTTTATGATTTATTATCATATAATAAGGTAATGTACTGTATCACGCACTGTTCATGGACACTGTAGTCTGAACTCCAGGACTGAAATTTTTCTCTAAATGCAGCTGACAGGAATAAACTACACTGCACATGTTCACAATTATTGCTCCCCCGATTTTTCCTTTATAGCCACCAGGAGGCTGACATTTTTTGCTTTTAATAAAATATCTTGCAACTATAGAAGGGTTTGCAATGAAATTTAGCAAAAATGTCCACAGTGTCAAGAAAATTTATTTCAATTACTTTGGTGCCACCAGCATATCAAAGTTTTTACTTCTACCGTGAAATATTTCAACATGTACAGGATGGACTGGCTCAAAATTTGCACAGATGTAAATAGTGCCCAGATAATGAATCCTACTGACTTCCTCCTCTGAAATCCTCCTCTGTTATTATTTCACTGTCAGGGGTCTGAAATTAATATGTTTTTTCCTCCCTGAATAATAAACTAGCCAAATATAGCCTATAGAAAACAACTTGATAATTATATGGCTGTCTTTTTACATGTGACAGTATCAATGTGAGTGCTTTACTGTACAACACTTCAAGACTTCAGACACATGGAACAACTTAACTTTTTCCACAGTGGGGTCCTCTGCGTGTCTGTTCTCTCATCTTCTTCTCTTTCACACACTTCAGCACATCTGTTGTTCAGCTAATTCACCTAAAAAGGTCCTGAGCCTGACACTCAGTGAGTAATACAGATCTGTGAGAGTGCGTTCAATTGGATGGATTGGAGGGAGCTGCAAAAACGAGGGGTATGGCGTTAAGGAAAAGAGAACGAAGAAAAGGACCAAAGAGCCACAGTAAGTAAAGAAGAGTAGTACAAATGGTGTCTGGATTGCAGTTCGATGGATGGCAAGGCAAAGGATAAGAACATAGCACTTGAACCTCCAGCACTCTGGAGATTTTAGCCATGTGAATGCTGATGACCCAGTGACCCTCCCACCTGACTCAGGACAGGAAAGAAGAGGATTGTGTGGGGTGGTATCATAAAATACTACAGCAGCAGTGCACAACGGCAGAGGACGTGCACTGTCACAGATCTGCACAGACGAGCTTGTTTGGTAAATTTATGTTCACACTTATTGGAAAGGGAAAGTAAGCATAGGAGACATTAAGTTTCTTTAAATCATCAACACAGGAAGTTGGGAGGAATTTACATCATCAGTCTATGTAGCATTCAAACTAAATACCTGTGGAAATACTTGTAGTTCAAACAGTTTTTCTTACTTTTTGAAGTCATTAGTAAGACACTTGCATGGTATGTAAATTTTATTTTCAGATGCTAATACTAAGGTTTATATTGTGCCAAACTGATAATGTGCTATCATAACAGTACCCATTTCAATGTGTGCCCAATATTTGGCATATCAGGCAATCAAAAATATGTATTATCATGCTTTTTTTACCTTACACTGCATAACGTCATAACAGATTGGCCATAACTTGACCACCAAGTGAAACCTAAAGATGTGCACTGCTCTGAGTGTGTGTATGTATCTACTATACGTACATTTATTTGTGCCTGCAATTACTATGTACAGTGTGTGCATGCAAGCCCTCGGTTTGTTTATGTGCTCCATGTTAGCACACTGACGTGTGTTTGTGTATGTGTGTGTCTGTCTGTCCCAGTGAGTATAATGGTCCCTGGAGGCAAGCCAGCGTCCATCAGCAGACAGCAGGCATTAGTGCACTGCCTGAGTATCGATGGACCACCGGTGCTTGACAGCAGGCCCCTCCCTACGGTCACAGGACGGGATGGGTATATGTATGGCTTTGTGCGTGTGTGTGTGTAATAGACACAGACAGTGTTTTTGATACATACATATATATATACACAGGGGCAGAGACATAGTTGTCTGTGTGTGTTTCAGAGAAAGAGATGTTTGCGTATGACCCCTGACCCCAGGCTATGCATCACAGCTCTGTGTGTGTCTATGTGTGTGCGTCTGTGGATGAGGGGCCGCCTGGCTGTCATCGATCTCACACACACCAGGCCAGCACTTAACACTTGGACTGTAGCGACTAATACACTCACACCCTCTACTGCCTTACTGCCCCACTGGAGGCACAGCGTGTGTGTGTGTGTGTGTGTGTGTGTGTGTGTGTGTGTGTGTGTGTGTGCATGGCCTACTGCCAAACTCATGCTGCTGCTGTTCAATGGCAGCACAATAGATTACACATATAACAGTGTAATGATATATCTCTATTAGACATTCTCCTCTTCTCTCTCCTCGCCTCTCCCCTCTTCTCTGCAAGCCCATCCATGTTTTGTTTTTTTGCTGTACATATATGGAGGACGGGATCATCATTGTTACTGTACTATTTTTTATATTATTATTATTGAGGTTTTTGTACTTAGTTTTTGGAAGATACAGAAAAATCACTAAAAGTTGAGAATTTGTAGTGAAAAAATAAAAAAACATGAGCATAAATGAATAAATGCAAGTTTTTATCTACTTAACTTTAATTTATTCACTTGTGTGTGTTTCTCTACCTATTAGGTTTTTGCACAAAGAATTGAGAACAGCTAGCTTTAATAAGATACGATCCATTCAGAGTTTAAATTGTGCCAGTAATGATGACCTGGATTTGCATTTTTTAAATGAAAAAAAAAATGGACTCAAGGCTGTACATTTAACAGTCTGAGCTTAGTAAATAGTTACAATGTCCAATGTGCTTTTACCATTGTAAACATCTGTAGAGGATTTTAAAGAATGCCTGAGAGTGAACACTTAGGTGAAGTGGATCAGACCAACATTGTATCTCTAAATTTCTTTCAAACGGCAACGCAGGGTGTGTGGATGCTCAGATGGTTAAGGAGCCTGGGTCACATCAGCACCAAGAAAAACATAAGTGGAACATTCATGACAGCATAATAGTTGTTTTGTCCGTCGGAGTGTGGTCAGGAGTTGGCGAGGCTCATGGTTGTTATGGTAGATATCATGAAATGCAAGCATCTGACAATAAAGGAAGAAGAGGCAGAAACTGAGGAGCAGAGGTTAAAACATCTGCAATTGCTGATGATAGCAGCAACATAATGGAGCCTTGCTTCACACTATTGCACACAATACACCTACACACAGTATAGGTATATAATTAACAATAAAACAAGGTAGAAGAGTTGGACAACATGGAATTACTTTTGGGCCACGTGATTATCCATCTCGTTGATAATGAGGTCAATCAAACACATCGTATGTGGCTTCTGAAAGACTGTTTAGACAAAACAGAAGTGTTTGTCTACTATACTGTCAATTGTGAAAAACTCTGGTGCAATATCACGTTCCTTCATACACAAGTACATTTAAACTCTCTACCATTCAATACTAGAAGAAGTAAAAATATGAACAGGAACTACATCAACTTAGTTTACATGTACATGTACATATATTAATGTCAAAATGATAGGAGAAATGATAAATTTCAGCTTCTACTATATGAACATTTGCTGCCATTCATGCTTTACGTTAATGTATATACAGTATTTGTATTTTGGTTTTGGACTGCTGGTCATTAAAAAAAAAAAAGAGCACATTAAAATATTAAAATAAAATCTAAATAGATGCACTTTTACTCTATCATTCTTATACTGTATAAATAATTACAGGCACAGCAGTAGAATAAGCAACTCCTAAAAGATTACAGGGTTTCCTACTCATGGGGACACAAGATGTGGAAAGGTCAAGCAAGGTAGTGGAGCAACCTGCATACATTTATTTTACATGTGTTTTTACATACTGAAACTGTACAGCTGCCACAAAGTGAAAAGAAAATTACGAAGAATTCAACATACAACATCCAGTAGATGAAGCTGCCTGTGTGTCTTTTTAGTAACTGATGTGGATTTGATACGGATGTTTATTTATGACTCCGTGTCCATGGAAACAGATTCATGGGTTTCAATATCAAACTCCTCAGTGTCATTGGGGTTAAGGGACCTTTCGCTAAAAAGCCTACTCAAGTGAACAAGGTTCATACGCGGCACAAAAAGCTGACTATCTGTGGCGATGTTTTCATGCAAGGATGGAAACAGTCCACTAAGCATGCTGTCAAGACACACACACACAAATACACGCGTGCATTAGTGTGTACTTGTGTGTATCGTACACTGCTCTGTGCACCAGCAATGTGGAAAGTAAAGCAATGTCTATGCCACTGTTCCCAGGGGCGGTTACCCACCTGTCACACACACACACAACATGCACACACACACACATGCACATGCACACACAGTGAGTCTTGCACTACCCTGCTCCTCATTCTTTCCAGTAACAGCTTGTCAAAGCAGCTGGCTAACTGAAGCTAAATAATGCCTTATACACAACTGGGCATTATCCGCTAGGCTAGCTAGCCTCTCACCACAGCTGCCCAGGGGCTAATGTCCAAATGAGATGGTTCATTTCAGCTTTCTCTGTCTCTCTCTCTCTTCCACTTCCACTTTTCTATGTTTATCTTTGTGACCTTGTCCTTTTTCCTCCATGGAGGTAAAGGACAGGACGCAGGAGTGGTAGAGAGGAGAAGAGGCAGGCTGAGGAGAGAGCAGATAAGGGGAGATGGCCATGGCTGCTGGGGGTTTTTTTGTCTGTGTGTTGGAGAGGGGCATTAAAGGGAGAGAGAGAGAGAGAGAGAGAGACATACAAGGAGAGACAGGAAGCTTCAGGCCATAGACCATAAGCCAAGCAGCCTCTTAAGTGATCTGATTGCCTTGCCAGGGAACTACAGTGACCATGCTTAGAATGGTTACTAATAATACATCTCCATTTAGACTGACCCTGCAAACACACGCGTGCACCTGAATACACACACACACACAGGCGCACACACAAGCAAAGAGAAAGGCAAACGCGCGCACACTTACGCTGACAAAAGAGATCACTCTCTTGTCTCATAATGCCAAACGATGAAAACTAAACACAGAAGTATACAAAGAAAGAAAGAAAAGGCGAGAGAGAAATAAAGACAGGCCGTCCTGCCTCTGTTCATGTCCTTTAGCAGACAAGCAAAAGTGAATGACACTTATTTTCAATTGATCAGCAAAGCACTGTGGTGTGTGTGTGTGTGTGTGTGTGTGTGTGTGTGTGTGTGTCCGTGTGTCTGTGTGTGTGTGTATGCAGGATGAGAATGGGCTTAAATGACGATCATTGATTAGCTTTAGGCCTATGGCCCACTTAGGGCACGCCATGTGTTTGCACTCACACAGAGGTACCCACATATATACAAACACACACACACAAAATTATCATAAGTGGATGGTGGACTGAGCCTGAAAGATAACTGGACCGACAGAGAGTGAAGAGGGAAAGTCGAAGGGGGAAACAAATGGATACAGGGAGGAGGAGGGAACAGAGAGTGGACGAAAGAGAGGGGAATGACAGAAAAGATTCAGGAAGAGGGGAGGTGAATTAAACTGATAATTCATTTAAAACCTTTTTATTTAAAATATTTTGCTACACCTTTTTTTTCTTGAGGTTTTGTCATTTAAATTCAACTTTTATTTTTCAAACCTGCTGTTGTTAGTAGATGGGCTTTCAAGTTTTATATACAGATGTATGAGTGCTTTACTAAGTTAGTGGGCCTCCATGAGCCTCTACAACAGCTTCAGTGCTCCTTGTCAGAGATTCTCTGGAAATACATTCCCTTATTTTATGTTTTCATGATAGCAGTGGAGAACGTGTGATATATAATTCATATCATTTTCATACTCAGTGATCCCTACATTTCCACACTTAATTAATCAGCCATTTGTAACTTGCTAAGCATTGCTAAACTTAACAACCACACTAAGAACTATTAGTCCTGTATCTACTGTACCGTATATCTACAGCATGTGTCTGTGAGTTTAGTACACCTCTTTAAAAGACATACTGGAACACTGTGGTATGACAGCACAAATGGCAAACTGGCAACTAGTTTCAGTATAGTTAGCCAGGCATCCGTGCACACACACATGCACAAACATAAGCAGCAGTGGAGCCATACAAAGACTTACAGCACCCCCAACTGGGGAACAACTCAGACAAAACGAAGCAGAGGGAAGCACTGTACAGATATACGTGCACAAACACAAGTTCTGCATTCACATAAATGGTGGTGGGGGGGTGGGGGGGGAGCTCTGCACATACAGCAGCTTATACCCATTATAAGGCCTACAATTCGTGAATTATTTCTCTCACTATTTGTTTCTCTCCCGCTTTCTGTACTTAGACACTTCACACCCCTTATGTGTGTGTTATGTAGCTTATAGTGTTTGTGCAGTGTAGTTATAGCTGAGCAAATGTTTTCCCGCACACAGTCCAAACAAAGGCCAGGTGACACTCACATTCACGCACACACACACATCCACAAGCACACACACTATGAAAGAGGTGCAATTAGAGCATCCCACTCCAATTAACCAGCTCTCTAAACAAATCCACATTAGGCCCCTCCATTGTGGCTGCGCTCGAAAACAGCCACTTGGGAAAGCAGCATAAAAGCTCCAACTGTATTTCTCCTCCAGGACACATGTGCGAGCGTGTGTGTGTGTGTGTGTGTGAGTTCAGACTGGCAGTGGTTACACAGTGGCACAGAATCTGGGCTGTTATGATTATGGTGGTGATGGGAAGATTGTGCAATCACTGGTGGGTGGAGAGAGTGAGAGGAAGGCAGAGAGGGAGGGAAGGAGCACAGTGGAGAGGGTGGAAAGGATTGAAACAGGGAGGAAAGATGTCACCAGCAGCACAGGAAGGGAAAATTAGAACCTGTAGTACTCACGTAGTAAACTCCAACCCTGCACTGCACAGGACGGAAACAACTTTTTACCAATCTTCCTCAATTTATTGCTTAGTTTAAAAAAGTTTCTTATCATATTTGTAGATTTAGCTATATCTTAAACTTGAAAAAATCTACACCCTAAGTCTAATAATGGTATTGAGCGATAATCAAATGTCTGATATAGCAAGCATGATACAATTCTTTGTCTGAAGGATCGCGTTATGATATTTTTCCTACTATCCAGAATAAGGCTGCACACGACTATTGTTTTCACTATAACTAACCAACGACAAAATCATTGGACTAACTCATTTATTTTGTACTACATCATATTACACTAAATACAGTAAAATGTCCAAGGTATCACAAACAAACGTAAAAAATCCAAACATATTAAACTTATAAGGATATTTAATTGGGATATTTAATTAACAAATGTTTTCATGCATATAAAGTATGTAGCAATCTTACAGTTTCTCACCATATGAATCTCTAAGGCAGCCCTTCCTCCCACATCAAATACATCCACACAGCTACATCAATCAATTCATTGTGTCCAGGTTTATCTTAAAGAAATTTGTGGTGAGGCTGAGAGCACATGTTTGCTACATCAATCAATGCGAGTCATTGTATAAACCCCACAAATGGGATTTTATTGCTTAATTTGTGGAGCTGAAATTTGATTTTCATGAGGTCTAAAAAAGAGCAATGTTTGTTATGCAAAGTCTATAAACCCCACAAATGGGAATTGTGTGGAGCCTGATTTTCATGTCTAAAAAAGGCATTTTAAACTTAAATCACTTAAAACCACAATGAGAGAAAGATGAATAGAGAAGAAAGGAAGTAAAAAGACACACAGAGAGGTGTCAAAAAAGAAGAAAGGAAGGGAGGAAGAAGATGGAGGGGACTGAAAAATTATGTCTCTCCATCTGTCTCCATCATGATCCCACACTTAACCCTCCCTCTAGTTCCAGCCCTGAACACACACACACACACACACACACACACACACACACACTTGATGAAAGGACACACACACACACACACACATGATGAAAGGCCCAGTGGGGCAGCACGGAGAGTTTGGAGGGGATCCGTCTAGCAACCTGGTTGCACACCAATCTTCCTGTAATCCCTTCTCTCCCTTCTGGGACACACCCCCACTCACTTACATGTTAAGTACATACACACACATATATTGCACACAGGTTTGTTGTGTATGTATGAGCCTTAAAAAATTGTTTTTTATCAATATCAGCACCTAGTGGTGTATCAGGCCTGTACCCCTGTATCTTTTGAGATAAGGGGATAAAGAGGGAAGAATACAAGGTTGGAAAGGGTGTCATTGCTCCCTCGTTTCTACTTCTTCCCCTTCCTGCTCTCCAAAAGAAATCACGTCTGTTAAACCGATGTTTTATTTAGAAGATTCACTAAACATGTATATTCTGTACTCATCAATTCTTTTCTCCTGTTTTCATGGTTGTGCTTTTTTCTCAAATCCTTGTGAAGGCACGTTTCTTACAGTGCATCTGTTCTAAATTAAAGCTGTAACAATTAACAGTATGAACTGTGTGCTTGCAGGTATGAATGGAAACGTTCACTTTCAGCAAGGCAGAGGCGCTGTCCTACATTATTAAGCCCGTAAATCCACCTGCCCCCTTTACTGTGTGCACATGTCAGAGGTAGGCATATTATTTACTGGCTGTTGTGTGAGCTACACTGGTCATCGGCTGTACTGTAATACGAGCATGTTCCAAAATCATTTTATTAGTAAATCTGGCTTTCATTACAATCAGCGTCTGCCAAACCACTGACCTCACTGGGCCCATATGTGATCACTTACTAACCTCATCTACTCTGAGGGCCTTCAGTCACCACCTCTAAAATGGAAACCAGAGGCTACATTACTGAGCAGCCTACTTAAATAACAAACACAAAAATATATACGCTCATAATCATAATCAATAGGCAATAACACCTTCCATGCAGATTATGTCTCATCTGGTGTGTGTGTGTGTGTGTGTGAGTGAGTGTGTGTGAGAGAGAGAGAGAGAGAATTTCAGCCTCAGTTGACAAGCACAAAGGTCTGTGGCGCCATGGCCTGCTGAGGACAGACAGACACAGAATAAGAGAGTAAAGAGGTGTGTGTATGTGTGTGAGTGTGTGTGTTTGTGTATCTGCGTTCGTGTGCATGCTTGAGTGAGTGACAATACATGTGTGTGAGCATATGAGAGGGTATAAGAGAGAGAGAGGGACGCACCGTAACTCATCAAAAGCCATATAACTTCAGTTATATGGAGTATGGACCCCTTATTTAAATCTTTTTCACATTTATTCTAAAGCTGAGGAGTAAAACCACAGTACAGTACGGCCGTTAGCTGTTCGAATAGCCGTACCAGCTTTAGTGACTTCAGCTTGGAGCCCCAGAGAGATGCTACAGCTAGTTAGCGATTAGGGCCGTCTCAGGGGGCCACTTGAAAATTCAGTTAACTTTCCCCTCAGAGGCCCACGCTAGCTCACATTAGCATTTAGCGCACCCATTAACGTCAACACCCACTTTAGCGTTAGCACGGCCAGCTGACAGTTAAAGGGCCCTGTGGGGCTATTTGGAGAGTCTCCAGACAGAGAGACTGACAGAGCGAGCAAGTACTGCAGCGGTTTGTGCATTAAAGCTCCATAGTGAGTCACTAAGCAAGTTAATGGCTCCTTAGCTAAATAGCAAACACATTAGCAGTTTCGGCAAAGACGTGTTGACAGGTTGAAGGCTGACGGGCAGCTGTTCGACCTCACTGCCAGGATGTATTTTCAGGAAATAGTCCCAGCCCCAACTGTGGATCAATTTATTGATAATTAATGATGACACACACTCATACCCACAGTGTCTCATATATATATTTTTTTTCTTTTTTCATGTCCATCTGAGACTGTAAATTAAACAGAAGATAAAGTCAAAGCCATTGGTACTAGCTCAGGTGTTGGTATAACTTTTGGGGGCAGGAGCTACAACCATAATTGTCCCTGTAGACAAATATCAGGTTCTTGAGCCCTTAAAAAGTTTCTGATGTTCCCAAAATAATAAAAAGAGAAAAAAAGCATGTGTATTTATCTTTTAAAAGGTAGAAGACTGAGGCATGAAACCTTTGGGGAGAAACTGCTTCCCAAGCAAATAATTCTTTTGTGAAATCAATGTGATAAAAAAATAAATAAATAAAACTAGAAAAAATATTTAAAAGCTGCAGAATTATTCCTCAAAGCTTTACATGAACTGAAAACTATGAAACAAATGCAAGGCGAGGAAACAGTGCAACACACACACACACAATCTGAGCATCTGGAACGAAGCCAAAGCCTATTCCCATAAGCCCGTGTAGCCATTTACTATAGAGGTTTCACTCCCCGACCAACACACTAATCACATTAATCATCTATTTGTTTTAAAACATAATCAGGGACGTTCATACGCGCACATAAACAAACACACTTGTGCACTCGCGTGTGCGCACTTGTGCCTTTGGAAGTACACAGTGGTGCACTTGGGTGGGTACAAGAGGGAGGAGAGCCAAATTAACTACGATGCACTAATCACTTAGCTCTCTAATGCAAGCATACTCAGCACATTTGTGTGTGTGCATGCATACATTTATGGTACACACAAATCTGCATGCAAACCCACTGACAAACAAAGTATACCCAGGCAGTTAATGTGAACATAAAAAGGCTCATCTAGATCCCTCAAAGTATTCTGCATCGTACCGGGTAAATGCTTCAATGTGGTTTCAAAAACAGCATTTTAAAAGATGTATGTTTGTAGCTTGGATACTTTAATAAATTTACTACATAAATCATTGTGACTGCAGGTTATGATGTAAAATCCAGATGTAAAATATTCTGTAGAGCCTGCCCTGACATGTGCAATCAAAAATAAATAATATAAGTTCCTATAATCAGATAAAATGATGACTTTGAGGGTTTTCAATCAAGTAATCATATAAGGTCACAGGTATATTTAAGATTTGTAGTGTTTTACTCAAAGGAGTATAAAAAACTCTATTTCTTTAAGTGGAAAAATAAATATTCCTAGCTATGATTACCACAAGAGTTGGCATAGCAACTAATAAAGCATGACTACTTGTGCTATATGAGAATTAACCTCCTGGCTAAAGCACTTCATTGTCCAGCCTCCTAAGCATTTAACACACACATTTTCTTTTTTTATATCCATGAATAAAAGCTTTAAAGCCAACAGGGTGAAGTATATCATATGTCAGTGATCAACTGGACTAGATGGAATAGTGTTCCAACTGTTAATCTCGACTAAATGATATTATATATTCTCTCTCTCGCTCTCTTTCTTTGGGTGTGTGTGTTACATGGTTGGAGGGGCCAGTGTATGCTGAACTTAGGCACCATGGGGGACATTGCCAGGAGGGGCTCATAGGGGTTGGGTGACTTAAATGGAGAAAAATCCAATAATTGTATCCGTCCAGAGGGAGGGCGAGCTTTTAGGGAGGGGAGCGACCTGTTATTACTCTTTTTTTCCTTTCTCTCCTTCGTTTCATCCCTTAATTCTAGGGTGAGGGGGTAACCTAAGAAAGGGAGGGACAGAAGTGGGGAGACATGAGGGTTGCAGGGCCGAGTTTGCTGTTAAAGTATGTCCTTGTAATTAGCTGAGTATTAGCAGCGGTGACAATGCAGGAGCACTGGGCAGGGAAGCACCCTTTAACGCTCTACTCATTTCCTGAACTTAATCCCCACCGCTTACTGGTAATAGTGCACACGCATCTGGACACACACTTACACACACAAAACTCTCAGTCATGCACAAATTCAAATAATCAACTGCTGGCTATAATAGGAGAGGACTGCCTGAGCAAAGCTACATCCAACAGCTCACCTTCAATCTCCATTGTGCTCAAAGTCATAATGGAAGCTTACTGCAGGGTGTGTGTGTGTGTGTGTGTGTGTGTGTGTGTGTGTGTGTGTGCACATTTATATCTGTATCTGCACATTAGCATCAAATTGTGTTCATATTTAGTGTGGCGACTGTTTACTTCTCGAGTGTCAAGAAGCCTCCAACACCCAACTTTACTTCAGGCAAGTCCCCGTTTCTTGTTTCCTCCAGTGAAAGGATGGAGGAGACAAGGCTACGGAAGCGAAAATCAATTACTTTCAATTAAGTCAACCGGCAACTCTTTCAATGTGCCCTCAAGCCACTCAAGTCTTGCTTACACTACCTCCAACCCCCACCCCTACACCACAAAGTGACACACACTCTCCATGCACATGTGCATACACACTTTAAAAGCCACATCCACTTACTGTGTGACTGTCTTTTTGTGTTTAGTGGTTAAATTATTGACTTAAAAACAATTACTGTGGCAATGGCTAAAAATGGTCTTAATCAACAGTTAAGGAACATTTCATTTATCCTTGTCCAACTGTAAAGAATGTACAAAAGTAACAAACATACAAATTTGCATTTAATTATGGTTGGTATGATTCATTTTGCTTGTTTGAGACACGCTAATCTAACAACATAATGTCTATAATAACTGTCTCTTCTGTACTTATTACAGAAGAAAACAATAATTATTTAACCAAACAATTTCTTAAAATCTATCCTGAAAAAAACTCTGAGGTTAACTCTGCACCATAACAAGCCTTCCAATTAAATGTTTGCAGGCTGCATGGCAAGCCACATTTATTGATTGCTGTTTACCACTTTGTGGTACATGTAGCTTCTCCTACAAAAAAAAAAAAAATCACTGCAGCTCGAAAACTCATTATGCTGAACATACAGATTTGGATTTAATTCTCTACCACACCATCTTTAATTGTCCTTTAACACAAGGCCCTGTAGGTAGTTCAGGAAATTCCCAACAACTTAAGCCATCTATTCAGTCTCTCCTGAATCATGTTAGTGGGATATGTGTTGCTTACTATGAGAAAATTCTAAAGCCCAGTTGGGGTTATCTGATTTTCATTTGAAATAATTCATGCGGCAGAAAACTCTCTTTAAAACTCTGCTGACAATACAGTATACTTGGATCAAATGTCTTGAAAACAAGTTAAAAATAAGTTATTAATAATACAATTATTCTTTTTTTCTTTCAGATAGTGTCAAGATAAGTATGTGAATTATAGAGCCAATACAATATCCTTTAAAATGCCTTCGACCTATATCTATATCAGTATTTCAAGAAATGTGAATTTAAAAAATTGTAAAACTTTGCGTGTTTTTGTTTAGGCACAGGTTCTGGATTATACAGAGTAAACAGAGGTGTGTCTAACTGGTTACTGACAACATAAGTGGAGTTTAGAAAAATACAACAAGAAAAGGAGCAAAGGAACAATTAACAACAGCTCTGAGGAATAATAGAAAATGAGAATATGGGCATGGAGCAGTTTTTTATTAGATTTTGAGGAAGCTCTTGTCGTATTGTTGTTTCACATCGATTTTCGTTCCATTAGCTGAAATCAAAATCGCAAGAGACACCTGAGCTCAGTCCAGAGCACACTAGCAGAGAGCCATTTCTATAGAGAGCATGTTATAAACAGCGCAGAGGGGGACCACAAACCTTGTCATTGACACAACAGTCTGAGTGAGCGTGTGTCTGTGTGTGTGTGTGTGTCTATGTGTGTGCGTATGTGTGTGTATGCCTGCCAGCTCCCAGTCTCGCGCTATTGTCTAACAAGGTCTAATTAGCACTATGGCACAATGAATTAGCATAATTATGCAAACAGGGCTCCGCTAAAGGCTTGGCACAAGGGGAGGCTACTGACGGGGGGCACCTATTACAACACACACACAGACACACACACGTACAAGCTGATATGCGCATACACACACATATACTCACTTTTGCACACAGTGACTAAGAACACTTCGACACTAGTGCAACACATTAAACACACACACGACTGGGACAGATCCACTGGATACAGAAAACACACACACACACGCACACCTGTCCAACACTGTAAAAGGAAGTGACAAAAACACAAGACCGTCAAGTGCAGTGATGATTGGCTTATTTGAGTGTATTTACGCGCCTGGCTCAGACACTAAATATGTTACCTATGCTGACATTAATCCTCTCTCCTCTTTACAAACATCATCCTGTCACAAACAGTCCCCCGTACCACAGCAATCATCAGATATACACACACATAAATGACCAGCTAACCATACCACCCCCCAACCCCAACCTCCCCACTGCTCTCCCTCAAAACACTCAAACATTCTGGGCTTATAGTATTTACCAGCGGGGGTGATAGGTGAAGTCTGTGGGAGATAATAGGGATGACTGAGAGGCTGAAAGGCTACTAGCCATTCAGACAATGACAGCTGTAGTGAAGAAGGCTCTATTAGGCTTCATTAGGACGCTTGGCTCTTGATTACTCACACACACAAAGACGCACACTCGTGCAGGAACAGGGAAAGCATTGCTCTCCTCCTCTGGTGGAGGATAAAATAAGCAGCAAAGATAATTTATTCCTGTTTGTGTGTGTGTGTGTGTGTGTGTGTGTGTGTGTGTGTGTGTGTGTGTGTGTATCTGTATGGGCACATAAGTCGGTTACTGTGAACTTTGCCTGCAAAATGAACCCAACAAGTAACCCCACAGCCCAACAAGCCCTCTTACCGTAAGCCCTGAAATGTCAACAATCAACCTAAAGCCTCAAACACACACACACACACACACACACACACAAACATACCTAATCTGATGCATTCTTAGTCATCCAACCCCAAGGGTCTGTATTGTGTCCTACAATCCTGATCCCTAGCAGGAAACAAATAGCCCTAAAATCCCAAACAACGCCTGTACAAAGCACTCACACAATTACAAGCTCCTGCTCTCGGCTAAAGAACCAGGAAGGTCAGAAGTTCAGAGTTCAAACAGTCTGAAATAGGACCAATCATTCATTAATAACGTTTAATGAGTTACAAATGTAACTCACATGACTTCTGGATGACCACCAGAGGGGGTGCTTTGTACTCAGATACCTCATCAAGGGCAAAAGCAAATGAGTATCTATATCACTAAAGTCACTCGTCACCTGGATGATGTATGTGGCCTAAAACGACCAGAGCCCCCCAAGGTATCAGTATACATACTGATCCACAGACCCAAGACCTTCAGCAGCAAAATGAAACCTTATACCTGACCTAATTCGAGTATTATTTGGATTCAGTCTGACGAGTCCTGACATTTTTTTCTATTTTACTATTTTTTTTCTTTTATTTCTTTGTGCCCAATTAATTGTATTTGTAAAAATCTATGCTCTGTGTTGGGCCTAAGTTATATCATTATTCCCCATTAAAAGTCAAGCCATACATGTGCTTTGATTTGGGCTTAAATCTTTCTTCAAAAGACATAAACTGCTTATTTAATTTGTGCAGAAGTGCCCTAATCTCTCAGATGTTCAAAATGTTATATTGTCTGAGTCCTTTTAGCTATATGATGTCATCTCTCAGACACACTCTCCATTTCCTAAAACATCTTCATTAAGACTCCTTGCATGCTCCTCTGGTCTTGAAATGAAACCATTGACTCCAGCTTATCGTCGCCTTAAGAAACGACATATTGTTCACATACGTGCACACTGGTGAGACAAACACAATGGCCGGGAGAGGGGGTCATGCTGAGAGGGGGTAGCGATTTTAAGCTGAGTCCACACATTTTGGAGGCAGTGGGCTAATCCGGCCAGGGTTTTTAGCCTGCTATTCAGGAGGACAAGGACTCCTAGGATTTGGGCTTGTCCACACCTCAGGGGTGGAGGATTATCAGGATAGCAGGAACTGTGGAGAGAGTGTGATGGTGGTTGAAGTGAAGGTGTGTTCATTAACAAGATTCTGTAAATTTTTGCAAGCATAAATCAAGGCTGTATATCTTTGTGAGAAGCAAAGTGTGTATGTGTATTTAGAGGGGTTTCTCTGACTCCCACCCCCAAAAATACACCCCAGAGCTCTGACAGGGTCACCTCTGAGCCTTTCAGAGCCTCCTCTCAACCAATCCTAATTGATCTCACGCATTACTAGTCCCAAACATGGGATGTAGAACAGGAGGGAGATGGCTGGCTCATTGTCTGAGGAACAAGGTCCCCTTGCTAGTGGCTCTCCACTCTATACACACACACACACACACACCGGAAACACACACACACACACGCACACACACACACACACTCCACCTCTGGCATGCCCACCCACCATCTCCCCTTTCCCCCCCTTTTCTCCCCTTCTCTATGCTCTCATCTCCGGCTGTGCTAATCCACCGGCCAAGTCAGGAACTCAGTTACCCATCTGGCCAAGCACAACTCCAGCTGGGAGGAGAGAGGGAGAGAGGAGATATGGTAAGAGGGGTAGATTGAGAAAGAGGGAGGAGGGGACATGTTGTCAGTAGTTTGGAGATGTGTGGGTGGAGGACAGAGATATTTACACTAGTTATGACTTCATATGTATCAAAGGAGGAAGAGAAAGAAGAACAGAGGTAATGAGGTATCTGAAAAGCACACAGTTAAGGCTGCTAGGGTGCCAAAGGGCAAAAACATAATGATGTCTTCTTTTTATCTCTCTAAATGAAAAAAGTATTGATCCTATTGTCTTCTTGTAGAGAAAGGGGATTATCCATTCTAGCAGGTTGGAATGAGAGCTGCCACTGAGCTCTGTCATGACTTATATAGTCTGATCGCAGTGTGCAATGAAGTAGCCCCTAGTCATGACCTTCACCTCTGACCCTGACTCCTATAGAGCCATCTGGCTTGTTAACAATAACCCATGGCCTTTGTTATATCCCATCAAATGCCTGTGGAAACTGACCTGCACAGAAAGAGGTACACAATGACTTAAAGGGTCACATCTAAATAGATTGTTAGTGGAAGCTCAAACCATATTCATATAACCTATATTTAATTTTAACCACTGTATTAACAAATATGTTTTTGTTTTTAAATTATCCTCATCTTAAAGTTGCAATATTTTCTACTGCTGATGTGTAGTCAAAGAAAAACTTTAATTGAGTTGGATAATAAAGTTGCATTGTACTGCATACATGTCACTAATTAACCAAAATATGTTGTTAACGCAAGATATATACACACAATGACACAATTAACTTTGCACACTATAAAGTATTTATAAAAACTTAGTACAACCTGTCTGTAATGTCATTAGGAATCATGCTTTTTTGGTCAAAATCAATAACCGAACAGGAGAGAATAACCCTGAATTAAACTCAGTCATAAGTAAACTCAGTCAAGTGGCTCACAAAAACTTCACAGAATGAAGGTGAAATCAAGGCTTCTGTGTTTCAGGTCTGTCCCTATCATGCATGTGCAAATCCCTGTTTGAGTCATGCTCTTTCCTTTCTCCCAAACCACTCATCACTGTCAACTGAAGCAATAAGAAGACTGCAGCCCACTTTCTTCCTAAAGGACATTTGAAGGTAGTTGGGAGGAATGAGTACATGATAAACCACTGTAGAAGCCACACAAGAGACACACTCCCATTCAAAGAGATGGAATCAAAACCACCTGCATCAAACCATCAATCAAACACTAACAGCACACATCATGAGCCTAACCCGAAGTTCTGACATGCGTGTGTGTCGTGCGTGTGTGTAGAATGTGTGTGTTTAGTGTTTACGTGTGTGTGTATGTATGCTGAGTTAAAACCCAGGGAGTAGTACAGATGAAACAAAATCTGCGTACAGAAATCACATGTATGCATATACAAGCACACGCACACACACATGCAGTCATATTACATATACAAAGCCTTCAACTAGTAAAATAAAGTATGTACTTACAGACATTACCAGTGTTGTCAAAACTGGTAAGCACTTCGTTAACTCTCAGAGGCCCCAGGTTATCCCTGAGAGACACAATGATGTAGAGGATTAGTCCAGGGGAATACTATTGCCCTTTTTCCTTAGTTCCTTACTTAGAAATACTATTTCAAAATTATGAGATTGTTCCAAAGAGGAAGTATCCAAAGGTGAGCAATCTACTATGTCAGCATTTCAGTCACCATATTTATTTTATAGAACATGCCTTAACAACATCAGTGTGGTTTCTTCTACCCAACTAGTGTGATTTATTGTGGTATCATAAAATGGCCCTTTGCGTGTTGTGCTGTCACTTTGATTAATCTGTGCCAGAATGAAACTAGAGCCTGTGTATATTCAGGGGTGCGTACCTGAGTAAGGCACTGTACTCAGGAAAGTAGACACTTCTGTACTCCACCCACTGGTCATCTGAGGTATCACTGGGGTCTTGTGTCAAAAGTCTTTTCCTGCTGAAGAGGTCAAACGTGTCGAATCGGCGAACAGACACCTGTTTGACCTCTGGACAATCCACCTGCTTCTGACGCAACACCTGTAAGAGGCAGAAGTTGAAATAAAGGGGAGTTAATGAATTTCCACAGAAGAGCACATTCCTGAACCAATCAATCCTCTCATAGATTGTAAAGTTTCAGCATTTGCAGAAGGAATCAGTCCTATTTTCGAGAAAGTCAATGAATATTGAATACTGAATATTGTCTTCTGTGATTGTGATGTTTAGTAGATGTATGTATGTTTATGTCTTGTGTTACTTTCTGTCTTTTCTTTGATGTTGCAAATAGAGCTGCTGTGATGCAAAAAACATTTCAGACCTGATGCAACATTTCCAGGCCAACAAATAGGAGGTTCTTCAGGAAGACTATATGTGCAGATAATTTTACATTTCTCATTTTTTAAGACTTAGTCAGACACCACAAATCTCAATAACAGCGTCTTGTTTTCCTGTAATGAGTTTAGCTGAAAGCTGAATATACTTAAACTCTGCCTAAAAATGTCCCTTTATTCTTTATTTTAAATTCTGTTTATCTATCCATAATATGTTCTCTCTATTGCCAACTGGAATCTGTGTCTTTCCTCTGAATCTGATTAGCTACACATATACAAGAACCTCATCCACACGAAAGCAGTGCCCGTAAAAGTAGGGCCCCCACTTTTTTCCCATACATGGGCATCACACAGATGTTACGCTCGGCTGACAAGAAAAGCTCCCTGCAATGGGGCCATCTTGCAATCTCCCAGCACAGTAATGGCTCCTATATACATGGACTCCACCACAACAGATAGATAGATCTATTCAAGTTATATTGTATGTCAGCACAGATCAAAGTCGTTATGAAGATTGCTGAAAAAGCTCATTGCTATCATACTGTAACAGATGAATATATTACATAAGCAATGTGGTGTAACTGCTGGGTTATCAACCTGTAATGACGTTTACACAAATTAGGTATAAATAAATATAAACTACCTTAAAAATGTCAACTACATAGTACAATTATAAGTCAAAGCTTTTTAAACAATAGCTTTATAGAAACAATTAAAATTAGGAGGAAAGATTGCTGCTACTCTATGTTCCCATCGCCTTTATAAGTGTCTAACGGAGATGGTAAATCTAAGACGTACACAACACATTCTAATATTGAATATTTAACACATTTTGGACATATGTTAGCGATAATTGTGTAAAATCACATGAGGTGTGTATTGTCTGTTAGAGGTACCTGTCTCAGTAGGGTCCACCGGGCTCTTGCCACATCAGTAGTGCCACAGGTCCCGGCCCGGGAGCCGTGGGAATCACCTGCGCAGGTGTCTTCATTCACAGCTTCCCTCAAAGGCGAAGCCGGCTCGGTGTCTCCAGAGTCTCTCTCCATTTTACCTTCACGAAATAAACCTGGAAACAAACGTGCTGCCCGTAGAGCTGCCACAGTTATCGGAGGCAATGTGGTAATACAAAAATAAGGCTTTATTTTTTTCTATACACTACACCAACGCAGAAACGATCGCAAGGGTGTCTTGCCTGTGATCACCTGTTACACCCACAATGGACGCACGCTACTTCCGTACACTTATGGCATTCGAGCCATAGCAATGGATCGTCGATAAAGCGACGCTCGATTTTCCCACACAAACTGGCGACTGCGCATGTCTGCATTCGATTACTTCAGCCTGGCGTCGCCTTGCTACGTCACCTCGCAGCGGAGTTTGTTTAGGAAATCGTGCACGTGCGCAGATTTTTTTTTTCCTCTGCTGTCAGCGGCTCACAAACTGATGCTTTAAACAACAAAAAAATAATATTACACAATAAATTATGATGTTTATTTGTTATATTAGACATGTAAGCGTCTGCTGCGGTGTTGGCCGACATTATCTGGCAGTTACAGTAAGCTAAAGAACTAATGACAGCTAGTTTGGTGATGTATCTGCTTAAATCTCCGTAATGGCCGCCCGCTTGTCTCTGATTTGTCGTTCATCATCAGCTCGGTCACGGTTTTGGGAGCTGGCTGTTTCCAAACGAGTAATAACACGGCTTTCCCGGTCCGTCCAGCGCTGTTACACGTCGGTAAGGGTGTTCTGTTTAACGTCAACGGTGTTTGTGTTTACTCACCTTAGGCCCGGTGTAAGTTTACTGACTCTCAAGCCATCCGGTCATCCATTATTCAAAACGGTGTCTTTTCACCAGTCCGACAAAACTAAGTCTTGTACGCAGCTACTGATAAGACCACAGGGCTGAAATTAAAACCCTCCAACTGCACTGATACTGGGACAAACTACAGGGAGTTAACACATTAACACCCGTGCAGTGCTGCAGTGTTCATTTATGTGTCCTGCTACAAAAAATAAGTCCTCTAAATTCAAAGATAGTATACCATGACACCACTCTTAAAAATCACCACTTTGCTAGTCTCAAAAAACATATATTTAAGTCAGATAATGTCGCAAGGGAAGAATTTAATAGTCTTGCAATCCACTGTGGTGAATTTAAAGGTTGAGAAAAAGCCACTGTTCAGTCATGTGGTTATCTAACTATAACATGATTGACATAAGCAGGTTTCATATCACTTACTACCACATTACACTTTGAGAAAAGAGCAGTGTCACTTAAAACTATACTAACCTCTTCAGTTATTATTATAAGTATATCTTTTGAAATTGTCAGAATAGCTTTGAAATAACAGCATTACAAGCTTTTTGATTGGTTTACAAACTACACTCTTTTTATTCAGAGGTTCACTGTGTTTCCACCATTGACTGTATAACTGTAAAGTTTTTTTTGTTTTTGTGTTTTTTTTTTTATTTTAGGGCACTTCAGACTCATCAGTAGACCATTTCAGCTCTGAACTTGAGAGATATAAGGACTTGCAGAACTATTTCCACAGAAGACTGAAGGCGGCATACCGCAGGTTTTCCAACATACCTGATCATTCTTTGGTGAGGCGTCCCTTCTGCTTGGGGTTTAAAGCATTTCATCATGAATATTAAAGATCACCTGAGTGGGGCTTTTGGATAAAACACTGGAACACTCAATTTACTGTGATTTCACTTAACTCAGGTCTGCGGACATCACCATGTGTATTTCATTGAAGGTGACGGCATCTACATAATGGACAAGAGACAGAGTAAGCAGGAAACATGAATGAAGCTTGACTACTAATGCTAACAACTCTGAAAGGCAGAAACTTGGGAACAGAGATCTGTGATTATATAGTGTTGTAAAGACTGGAGTTCATCCATAGACATTTAGTTGCAAGATATGTTAAAGGGGGACTGGAGGTAAACCAAAAATGAGATTACAGAAGTTGAATTACAGTAGCTTTTTCTTATTTAACAATATTCCCACAACTCCATCTTTAACTTTTACATGCAATCCTTTATTAGGAATAGTGCTTTCCCACTTTTGTGAATGACTCTCTTTGTTTGTAGGTGAGCCGGAGCAGGTGCTAAATCTGGGACAGTTCTCTAGCCAGGAGGGGAAGACAGGACTTGATAATGAAGAGAAGAAGCAGAGGTTTCAGTGGAGTGTCCAGAGAATACGACTGTCCCCACAGGAAAAGCATCTTGCTGCCACACTAAAAACTCCTCACAGAGAAGAGGCCAAGTGAAAGAAATAGAATGGATATAACATACAGAATTCCCATTTAGCAAAAAAAAATATGTTGCAGGTACTGAATGAATAAATGGATGCTTGTCCTGTGACAATCCAGGTGTGTGGTTGTAAGGCTTGGAAAAAGAAATTCCCCTCATCTGGATCCCCGACATGTTGTATTCACACTGGACAACGTCTTCAGCTTTGGTTTGTTTTAAACAGTTGGCACTACAAAATGTATTTCAGTGAAAATACAAATAATAGCACTGGCTAAAATAATATATTATTTTTGTATATGTCTGTGTCTGCACGGGTGAAGAGTGGGCCACAGACGAGGTCCTGTTTTACACGACTCTGAAGAATCTACGCTGTAGCAGAGTGTTTCGCCTGGACCTGACCTCCAGTGGAAGCAGCATAACACCTGTGTATGAGGAAACGCATCCTAAGTAAGTGTAAGTAATGTACAACATAGAAACATAGAAATGGCGTTTGCTGCCACTCCACCTGTAACTGAAATACATCTCCCCAGCGTGTTTGTGGAGGTTGCCCTTTCCAGGGACCAACAGATCCTGAGCATCAACTGCAACAGCAGGACCAGTTCAGAGGTGCTCTTGATTGATACAACAACATCCCATTTAGAGCCTTTCCTGGTTCAGCCACGGCAACTGGACCTCCTGTATCATGTGGAGCACTGGAGAGGCTGGCTGATTACGCTGGCTAATACAGGGTCTGGACAGGAATATCAGGTAGATTTCTACAGTGCTGTTTATAGGGTGCATACATTTCACAGGAATGTTTTCTAAAGGTCTGTGCACTTTGCCCCCCCCCCCTGTAATTTCCTGTAATTTGTCTTTTTTTCCCTGAAGTAGTTGGTCCATATTAACAAATAGTGACTGTGGAGTATTATATTTAAAAGACAAAAATCATGCAGAGAAATATTTTGTGTTCATGTATAAATGCATTTTTATACTCACTAGGTGATGCGGGCCCCTCTCTCAAAACCCTCCATGGTCTCCTGGGTGCCATTATTTTCTCCTGGCCTTGGCACCACAATTAAAGACATGGACATTGTCGGAGACCATTGTGTGTTGGTCTCTAGAACAGCAGCTGGTGAACTTGTCCTGATTGTGGTCCCGCTCAAGTGTCCAAAGGAGGCTTACACTGTACAGGTCAGTGCAACAGAAAACTCTATTTGAATATTTATTCTTTCTTCCCATCTTGTGCATACTTCCTTACTGGTCTGCTTACTTTAAGTCATGTAACTTGCTTATCTACCATTTTGCTTATTGTCCCAGAGAAAGATTTGTTTTCATAGCCAGTACATATTTCACACAGAAACATACACATATATACAAAACATGAAATATACACTTGGTCACATCTATATACACGTCTTACTATTATGTATTCATCTTTTCTACCCTTATATTTCTACACTCCCAAGCTCCCCTCCTGGGCCTGTGCCATCAAAACCAAGAGACCAGACATGGCAGACCAGCGCAGTGTGTTTGAGTTCTTGATTTCATCTCCAGTCCACTCTCCAGTGCCTTACTGTCTACACCCCGAGGATGGGCTACTTTTACCAGGCCCCAAAGATGGCTCCTCTCCAGAGAACCAGGGCAATTATACCACCACGCGCTTAGAGGCCTGCAACCACGTGAGAACACTTGACATATAAGACCCATGCACACACACACTGAAACAGTATCAGCCGGGAGAGAAGCATTTTGTTTAAAGACTCAAGTGTCTACTGATGGAGCTCTTTTGGCAGATAGCCAGCAAGAGACAGAAGACTTCAATAATACACACTCTGCCATGCATTTCATCTACACACATACACCTAACACAGAGAAGAGCAAAACAATTGCTAAGACTTGTTTTTAGATAATTTAGTAACATCTACCATTTACAACTCTCCAGACCAGTCTCTTTTTCTTTCCTCTGTAGGATGGTACTTTGGTGCCAGTGACACTGTTTCACACAGTACCTATGGAGGGTTTGAGACATGCCCCACTACTGGTCCATGTCTATGGAGCTTATGGCAGAGATCTCGACATGGAGTTCTGTCCAGAGAAAAGGCTGCTGCTGGAGCAGGGCTGGGCTCTGGCCTACTGCCACATCAGGTAACGTATCAAGCCAAGTCAGTGTCGTGCAGCAGGATATTTTAAGGAAATGCCTGTGAAGTGAATCTGTGTTCTTTGCTTTACACCACCTAGAGGTGGGGGAGAGCGGGGTCAGTCTTGGCAAAGACAAGCCCGTGTGGAGGGGAAGCAGAGAGGAGTGGAGGACCTCCAGGCCTGTCTCCATTATCTTTTCTCTTTAGGAGTCTCCTCTCCATCACTCACTGCCCTCACAACCTACAGTGCTGGAGCTGTGCCAGTGGGAGCACTGTGCAACAGACACCCAGACATGATGCGGGCTGTCACACTGCGGGTAAGGTTTTAAATCATTACAGAGTTGTCATTGAGTATGTGTCTCAGAGCGTGTTTTACTGAGCTTTTAGTGTTATTCTGTCTAATAAACAGAGAAATTAGGGACTCTGCGTCTTCCTCAAGGGCACTTTAACAGCTGGTGTCTGCCAATGTGTAACGTTAAATAATCTTATCTTAGAGAGATAACTTAAAACACACACACACATCCAAAGCCATCTGTTTTTCTTTATTCAGGCTCCTTTCCTGGATGTGTTGGGAACAATGCAGGATCCCAGTCTGCCTCTAACGTTGGAGGACAGAGAAGAGTGGGGGGACCCAGTAGGAAACCCACAACACAGACTCACCATCTCCTCCTACTGTCCCCTTCATAACATCACTCCTCAGGTATGTGTCTGGAGCAGAAGACCATGACAGGAATCATATAGCTGCAGTTTTTTGCGCATTGGCTTTAGATACAGTCTTTTGAGGGATGCATTTGATCTGTACATGTGATCTCCACAATGATCATGGTTTTTATATGATCCAGAGCCAGTGCCTGAATAGCATTGATCCTGTTAAAGGTTATCAGGCACACTTAGGGAACAGGTGAGTTGACTTCCACCGATAGCTGACACATACTGAAAAATGTATCTAAAGCACTAGAAATACTGTTTTACGGACACCAGGAACCATAAATGATTAACAATTCTTGCTAAGCAACATAATAGAAACTTTAATAGGTTAACCATCTTTGTGTCTTTGTGATTGTGTGAACTAGTGTTACCCATCAATTCTGCTGACGGCCTACAGCGGTGATGCCAGGGTTCCTCTGTCAGGTGTCCTCAAATACACAGAAAAACTAAAGACTGCCATTCATACATACTTCACAAAGAAGCCCAAGTCAGGTACGTGCACACACACACACACACTCTCACACATGTAGCCACAACATCTTAATCACTAGTTGATCATGTAGATGCGTATGTGTGCAGCCGTGAATGCTGCTGTATAAATGTATGTGTTTGTGTACATCTTTCTGTTTGTGCATCCCAGCATGGATTTTCCACTTGTTCCACATTCTTTTGGGTGTAATTTCTGCATCATCGGAGCTTTTAATAGTTCAGGGTCAGCTCCCAATAGTAGTGTCAGTGTGCACGTCTGGAGAGGCCGCGGCAACAGACGTATGCCTGTTTGTCTGGGGAAACCGCTAACAGCATTTGAAGTTCATGACCAAAGTATAGTATAGGTCACCTTGTAGTATAACCTGTGTGTGTGTGTGTGTGTGTGTGTGTGCGCACATCAGCTAATTGCTCTCATTTCCCCCTAGACAGGCTCTTTCTCCTCTCTCACTTATAATCTGCCTTCACCACATTGGTGGTACTCCTCTTTACACCTGTCTCTCTCTCTCTCTCTCTCTCTCTCTCTCCAGCACTGCCTCCTCTCTTCTCGTTTCAAATGCACACACTATCTCTCTCTTCCACCCTCTCTCACTTTTCTGTTGTTCACACACACATACACCAGGCGGCTTAAGAGTCTGTGTATGTGTGTATATGTCTCCCTAATCTGTCTCTCTCTGTTCTCCGGAGTCTTTGATAAAGTGCTGATGGCATAGACACATGCAGGCGGGTGGGCAGGCCCATTAGCATGGTAAAGAGATAGTGTATCAGAGCAAGAGATTAGACGCCACAGACTGGGAGCTGTCAAGGTCAAGACCGCACTTGTGAAACAGCCCGTACCACAGAGACGGGGAGGGGGGATAATATGGAGGGGTTTGAGAGGAGGGAGGGCAATATCAGATGGGAGCATGGATGAATGAAAGTAAAGACAGAGTCAGAAGAGAGGGAGAGAGAGAGAGCAGGAGGGAGAGAAGGGTTGGGGCAACTGGACAGAGAGAGAAGAGGAGAAAAGATGAGAAAGCAGGCATACAATAAGATAAGAGAAATGTCTGAGAGGAAGTTTTAAACATTAGAGATCTTCTTCTTCCTGTGACCTCTGTCTCTGTCTCCATCTTTCTTTTAGACTCTGAACCAGCACCAAACATAGTTCTGAATATCCAACCCGGAGCAAATCACAACGGACCAGAAGACTTTGAGATGATGCTGGAGGAGGTAATGCGCTCACCTGCAAGACTGTCCCAATGGCCTTAAAGGGATTTATTTATTTTAAGTTTTTAAAGTCAAGCTTTTTGTCTTTTACCAGAAACACACCTACAGACAAGGCAAATTAGATGCATGTCGATTCACTTTTCTCAATAAGTATGTATTTCTTGTTGAAAATTATGATAGTTACACTTAAATCCACTTAAAATGGACATCCATGCTGAAAAGTGACAATATCTTGAAGAATATTTCTGTTAAAGCATCAGTGAATATTTGTACCTCAACAAGTGAGTGTGAATGCAATTTTCTCTTTTTCATACATTTTTAAAGTCCAGATTACTGCCAACCAAACGTTATGCAGAAAATATTGTCAGCAGTTTGAATCATCAGTTTACCCAAATCACAAAAGTTCTGGTTTTCCCTCCAATGCTTCCTAAAGTAAAGGAAAGTATTGAGATGCTGAAATACAAATTGAATTAAATTTCTGTTCTATTAACCACGCACTATTGATGTGGTTACAAGTTATTTGTAATAAACGAGATCTGTGCCTGATCAATCAAAGCATCCCTTGTGTAGTGTCTGCATTTTAATGTAGGCCAACATCAAGAACACTCAACACTAGTTTGGAAGTTGTGTTGGTGGATACAGACCAAGAAATGCATCCTCTCTTTTATTCTCCCCAACACAGGAATCCCTTAAGATGGCATTTCTATACACAGAGCTGGGCCTGGACCTTCCACGGCGTCAACGCAAGAGGAAGAGATGATGACCCAAACATCATCCATTATAGCCACAATAACCACGATGATACAGTGGTGCCCAAATCTTTGGCAATACAAGTATAAAAGATGACATCAACAGTGGATGTAGCTGCAATGGTCTTCTTTATTATAAGACAGGAATCGCTGACAGAGGAGACACCAAAGACTAATTTTAATGCTTTTGCTACGGTGAAACCTGAATACCATTGCCCATTCATATTAGCACGTATAAAGTATGTTCATGACCTTCAAATAGCAGGCCTTCTCTGATATGTAGCACTGCCCACTGTGGTTGGGATTAAACCTAGTGTGGGTGGAGTACTGGATTACCAAACCCTCCCCTGCTTCTGTCGGGATATAGGATTTTTCAAGCACCTTGCCCTTGTTGACATGGTTTGTGCTCATCAGCACCTCCAGCCGGTCCGGTAACTCACTAATAGAGGAGAGATCCGTGACAACGGATTCTTTACCAAAGTTAAGCACCATGAGGAAGGCTCGGTCTAGCCCGTCCAGCTCTCTGAGGTAGGAAAAGACGTTGGCATCAGTGTGGACGTAACAGAACCATCCACGGTGAAGGGCGAGCTCTGACTGACGTAGGGTGTTCAGGAAACGGTACTGACCCAGAATAGAACCTTCATCTTTCTTCTGAACCTAGAAGAAAAACAGTGGCAAAGAGATACATGACATAAAATAAAATTGAGCAAACTGTGACCAGATGTTTCTCCAGTTTAACGGTACCAAAGGAGTTCTATACCTCCACATTGACGCTTCTGTAGTCAGGGTGAACAGGTAACCAGGTGATGTTGGTTTTGTTGTTAAAGCCCGCATTCATGTCATCGCTCCACTGCATTGGAGACCGCTCAGGGTCCCGACTGTTACTCTGCAGTGAAAGGACGGTAATAATTTTCAGCTTCTTATGACAGTGAATGTAGATGGACACACATTAATGTGCTTATTCTCAGTTGGAAGTTATTTATATACAACAAGATTAAACTAATGCAGTGTAAAATGCAACAAACCTGCAATAAATCCTACCATCATGAAGGTTTAATTGTTCAGTTTTTGTTGCGATTGTTATAGACAGGCAGTGATTTAACTTTATGGCCTTTTTCCAAGCTGTATTTTTTTGGTGAAGACATTTATGTTATTATGTATTTATGCCTCAGTTTGTTGTTTAAACACAATATATCTTGTTTTTGTAATGTCATCTGTTAAAATAGCCATTTATTATACATATATTGCATTTGGACACATAGGAAATATTTAAATGTATTTTTCAGCACTCACTGAATTGTATTTGCCAAAAGGGTCCTGTATCTGACTGTCAGTGACATTAATGTTCTCCATGCCTATCTCCTCGCCGTAATACGTGGTGGGTGTCCCTGGAAGGGTCAGTAGCAGCATGTTGATGACACGAATATAGGCCCGACCAGCACTGGAGGCAATTCGAGGCCTGTCGTGGTTCCCAACCTGATAACAGTGGCGGTAAGAGAAATACAAGAGAAGGTGGAGAGGTGAGTGAGATAAGTTGGTAAGGAAGAGGACAGGGTGAAATGGATGGGTTGGGATCATGGAAGAGGAAGATGATGTTGAAAAATGAGGGATACAGGACAGATAGATAAAGGAAGTGAGAGAGGAGCCTGAGGCCAGCTGAGCCAGAGTGACACAGTCTGAGGTTAGACAGTCAAAAAGGAGTTAATGACATTGGGACAATCATAGAGCAGTACACAATATCCTGCACTTCATCCTTTGTGCTGGTGAGAGGGGCAGGTCAGTGTAGCTCACACTGGAAACACTTATCTGTGACAAAGAAAATCATAATCCATTGGTGGCTAATCCCAGAAGGAAACTAAAGCATGCACCTTTGTTTTCTGAGTATCTCTTAGGTGCCATAGTCAAATGTTACTCCTTAAACCTAATCCGCTATTGTAAAAGAAAAAATGTGTGCCCACAGGTCTCATTAACCCATTTGTCCACCTTATCACAGAGAATTGTAATGTGTCAGAGTCATCGTTTGTTTTTGTGACACTACCACAATCTTCACGATCACGATGAGCAATTTACATCCTGTGTAACAAATAATACATGAAACACCCTGTGGTTATAAAGACATGAGAGAAAAATACCTCTAATATCTAATCAGAGAGCATATTGAGACTGACCCAGCATAACTTGCACATCATGCAAGTATCACACTGAGGCCCTCATCTGGAGAAAGCCGTGATTTGATCTTGTGGTTTTTAGTATTATGATAGAGACCAGAATTGGAAAATAATTGGCAGAAATGGTTTTAGAAAGCAGATCATTCTGAGCTCTGCCTATATGGCAGTATCATCTTTAAAGGAGACAATGTGCAATTTTGACAGTGACAACTCACCACCCAGTTGGCCCATTTGCCCCGGGGCATGTTAGACATCCACAGGTTGACCAGATGATGAGCCCACAAGCCGCTGGTGTTCTGAGGCAGGTCGAGCAGGTAGAAGTTAAAAGGAAAGTCGCTTTCTTTGACCAGTGGGGTGCTGTAGTACATCATGGTCTTTTCCACTTCATGGTAATCATATGATTCTGTCACCATGAACCTGGAGTGGAGCACAAACTTGTGTCATAAACTGTCACATTCAAGACTCAGCATCTAAGTTTCAGAGTTGTGAATCTGCTTGAACTCCACATGAGCCATACTATATCAAATTCATGTAAAATTATTAGCCTTTAACAAAAGAACTTAATAGTCCAACACTAAAACATTAATTTGTATCTGAAAAGGTTCCAGTCTTGAAGAAAGAGGACCATTTTTAGTCTGGCTTTTATATTAATATTGCACAATCTTAATATTATGTTGGATCCTAATTATGTGTTGATACATGTCAAGTTAACTTGATTATCAACATATGCATCGATAGTGGTGAAACTCAGTTACGTTGGACAGGGCTATATAAATTATAAATAAAAGATTTTACACAAATGTGATGCAATACAGTACACAGGACTATGTAAAATAGTTGCACAACATGTACAAGAAATAAAATGATTGATGATAAGATATGTGAAGCTTATGTCATCATAATCATCATCATATCTAGTAGCAAGTTATGTAGGTAAGAGTATTACCAGTCTCAATCACTGTATTGCTTTGGCTCACATACCTGTATCTGCCAGGCTCACGGCTGAAGATGTCCATCTCAGCCCTCCAGGCTCTCAGGAGGTCATGTAAGCCCACCTGACTGGTGGTGTAGTCATGGTATAGGTCCCACTCTGTAGTTATGGCCTCCTAGAGTGTTGCAAATATAAAAAAACATGAGGCAATGTAGCTACTGCTGGATTTGTGGACCATTTGGTGAGCTGTCGAAGTGTTATAGTCAGCATTTAAGTAAAGCTTCCATCCTGAGATCATCAACCACGGTGGATTAAGAGAGCTGGGAGTTTGGGCATCTTGGAGTAAATGTGCTCCTTTGTCAGGTCAAAGCTCAGGGTCCAGTCACAGGCCAGGTAGTTGGAAAATATGTAGAAACCAGATACAGAGACTTCAGTGGCCAAGTGATAACATACTTTTGGGTTTAATGACCAACGTGTGTAAGAAATATTCAAAAATGCTTGGAATGATGGCAAACACCTGTCCGGGAACCAGCTCAGGACCTGCTTCACTCTTGAAAGCCCTGTTCAGGGACAGTGATGTAATACTAAAAATACCTCTTTTGTGGAGAAGCTCAAACACAGGGACAACACACAAACCCCACACAGAAAGGACCAGGCCATGAACCTTTTCACAGACGTGATAACCGAGGCAGCAGCATTGACCACTGAGCTGACGTGCTGCCACATGAGCAAACCAGCCAGCCAACAATCAGAAAAGCACATAGTGGGTCTGAATTTAAAGTTACAACTCGCTCTTAACCGCTAAAGCAATAATGAAAACACAGGCGGTTACACAGTTATGATTGGATTCAAATTTAAACAATCAATAAACACACAGGTGTGACTCTTTTGGACTTAACAACTTTTCTACTTTGTTGTAAATGTATGAAAATCTCTGTGGTGCTTAACAATAGCTCTTGTTATGATCACTATAGAGACCACCTTGGCGTGAGTTATTGCTTAAAAAGAAGTAGTCAGTTAATTTGGTTGGACTGCTGCAGCGATGAGTACAACTCTCAGTCAACAGTAAGCAGGCAAGTCAGTCCCAGGACCACAGAGTTATTCTGCAGTGGTCAGTAAATCACAATGACTCGCTAATCCACCAAAATATGCCTCTTTTCTACTAATCTTTCCTCTGTGAGAAATAACTTCAGTCTCCATGGGACAAAAAAGTCTTTCTCAGTGAGCTTAACTCTGCATGAGTCATGAACCCTTTGAATTACAAGAACAGTATTGTCTCCAGAGGGGCAGCAGGTCAACCCGACATTTGAGCCACAAATAAATGATGCACATCATGTACAGTGCAAACTCTCCCACTCAGCTTTTGATGGCATTTGTTCTACCAGCTACACTGGAAAATACTGCTTCAGTGGAGCCGCTTCAGCCCACAATGCTGCTTTTATCCCTCAGATCATTAAAAATTGGACTCTGACATGTCACACGTTATATAATTCGACAAAATAAAATCATAATATAATTATATAACTAAATGTTGCAGCAGGAATTGTTAACTAAACTGAACTTTGTTCTTTTGAGCTCAGAGATGGCAGAGCTGCCAGGTGACAATGAAGCAATAGAAAAGTTATTGTTTGGGGGGGACAGTGGATATTGTAGAGTTTTAGAGGGTTTTCATGAAAACACGATAAAAAGTTCAACTTTGACTCTTTTGTCTTCTAGCGATGTCTTGAGGTGGTGGCGACTGTTTAAATTATATATTTTAGTTTATCCATTTTGTCCAAAAGCAGTCAAGAATTCTTCAGTAGCACTCTCAGATGTCACTGACACTAACTTTGAATGGTGCTGAAGCTTGGCCTTACGTGAGGTTGAATGAGTTTGGTCTGCCTGAACTGAGCCAGCAGACACTGCAGCCGGAGCCCATCAGAGATGAACAATAGCACCAAAGTGGGATTAGATGTTGGTGCAAAGAGCAAACACTCACTGGTGGTTTGTCCGGATCCACTTGTGGTTCATCTCTCA